>JARHVA010007405.1:595000-691120 GCA_037957365.1 Torreya grandis
AGGTATAATGGAGAGACACTAAGAGTCTAGTGACTGTCAAGATACAAAAAATATCCATTCACAATAAGCACAAATATGTATAGGAAAATAGTTGAGATACTAATATCAACTCATCATGGTTATTTGAACAAGGAAATTATAATGGGCCTAGCTTCCCACAACACATTTCCCATTCTTTAAGACCTCTTAAAAAGTCATCAATCAATTGTGAAGATTGAGTACTTGTGTGAGAAAGTAGGTAGCACTAAAATATTTTTTATTCTCCTTTCCTAATATATTATCCTACCTCACCCCAGTGGGATTTTGAAAATTTTATGTTGACTTTTAAAATTTGTATGTTTCCTTTTATATCATTGAATTTTAGTGTGATTTGAATTTTGAAATTTATATGTTGCCTTTTGTATCATTGACTTTTGTTTAAATGATTGGGACTTTAAATTTTATGTATTTTATGATTCCTCCTCCATATGGATTTGGGATAACCAACATGAGTGATACAAGTGATACACATGAATGATCTTTAGATTTTGGTTAAAGGCATCTAAGTATCCAAAGATATGACTGACTAAAAACTTAGGATCACCTATGAACTAGTATGTTATCTCAAGTTTCAATTGTGCATATGCTTAGTATGTGAAATAAGATAAGGGAAAAATTTGAGATCCAAATTAGATTGGTAAAATAGGATTACAATGAGATTTCTTGTTTGATAACTAATCACATGGTAAAGAAAGATTACTAAGGGGATCAAGGTTTTTATAACCAAGTCACAATGATAATTATCAAAATTATTGAGATAAGGTATCAAACAATCATTGGGAAAGAAAAAGACATCCATAAAAGAAATGAATTCATAAATATAAGCATCCAATCATGGAAAAGACAATAACAAACCATAAGAAAAGATGAAAGAAAATGAATGAAACCATATACAACACATAATGTATAATATAAAGATCCATGTGAAATAGATAAGTGAAACCATATTTGATACATAATCGAATGATATAAGATATATAAAAGTGGATTACAAGTCCAATACAAAATCATAATGAAGAATAAATTGAAATAACATTATTTTATGTTCACAAATAATGATAAATTTCTCCACAAACATTATCCATGAAATATGAATTATCTCTATGAGTCTAGATCTTAATGGCAGCTAGAGTCCCATCTATCTTCATAGAAAGTTATGAAAAGAGCTCTTTTTGAATATCCTCAATGTAAAATGTAGGTGTAGTTGAAGGATCATGCTCATAAGGTCACATGTGCATAGAATACTCATGGAGGGGAATAGATGTTAGGATAGGAATGGTATCTATGGGATGAGAAAGTGACACCACCGGTGGGAAAAGAACCATGGGTGTGTAAATAACCATAGGTGAATAAGGAGGAGCCTTCTTACGTGGGTGACTTGTGAAAAGAGGAATAACATGTGAAAGAATCATCATAGGTGATCATGAAGGTGTTGCTATAAAATGAAAACACAATCGATATGATGGGTACCACACTAGTGCTAAAGATAATATACCTCCCCATATTTAGGTATATACTTAGGTAACAACTTGGGAGGAGGTATATCCTTATCTTTGGGCTGAGCAATGATAGGATGAAATATGTCAATATATTACTGAAGCTTTTGAAAATGGGTGGAAGAATGAGTATTTGTGCTATGAAAGTAATAAATACACTTTTTAATAGACTTTGGGGTATAATAATGGAAGAAGTAGAAGTAGAACCCTAAGAAGGCTAGTATAACTAGCAATCTTTAGTCTAATGATCGGTAACTTTGTGAATATCACAAAAAGATTGATCAGCCCATTAGTTGAGCATGAGATCAAGCTATGGCAAAGGAAGAAAGCCATTACCAAGGTGAGCCAAGGTTGGTGTAGAGACTGAGAGTGGATCATCTGAAGATAAATTAGAATTAGATACAAGATGAGTCTTAACTAAAGGTAAAGTGGGAGTAAATCCCAAACTAGGATTAATTAAAGGTGAGGTAAGATGCACAAAAGGATTAAGAGTAGTATCTAGCATCTCTAGGAAAAGTAAACTAGAAGTATCTTGGTATATATAAAAATGGTAAGGATTGGTCATGACATGGTCCATGAGCATGCTTCTAAGAGGCTCAACTAAAACTAGAGGTGTATCATGCAATCAATCCATCTCTAACCTACAAAAATAAGGAATAATACTAAAAATAGGTACTTTGAAATAAGTGAAAAAATAAGATGAATAGAAAGAATGAAATAAAGAAGTACAATATTGAAGAATCTCAACATATCTAACCTTGACAAATCCTCCTAGAAATGAATCTTCTAAAGCATAACCATCATCATAATCAGGTGTATGTAGGTTGATGTTACAGGTAGGTATGATATTTTAATCAAAATTTTCATGATGAATATAATGTCTATTCTTAGTTAAGATCATAGGTATATTATCGATAGGAGGCTAATGGGAGTGAAAATTTAAGGACTATGGAAGTTGGGCAATGAGATGAGGGGATAGATCTAAAGTTTTGATCTTGAGGTTGATCTCATCTGGCTCATCATCATCATAATTGTGGAGGTTAGGTGGTATGTTCCCTATGAGTTTGATTTGACCATTATAACCTCAAGTAGAATTGATAGGATAACTAAAACATTGAGATTCCCTAAATAGGATACTAGGCAAGGGTTTAAGGGTAGGAATTTTAAAGACCAAGTTCTTGGAATTATTCAAAATTCTAAGGGTTTGTGTATCCTTGAATCTTGTAAATAGAACCATTATGGGGGAATATGATGCATTGACATGCAGATGAGGCAACAGCTCTCATACGATGAGTCTAAGGTCTACAAAGCAAGATATTAATTAGAAAGGGGAAAGATAAATATCATAATTTTTATGCAGATAATAACAAGAAGGATCATAATAGGAATCCACATATAACTTAAAAGATGCATTTTCCTTGTATTTTAACCTTGACATGTATTATGTGTGGACTTGAGATTTCACTCAAAATATCTAAGAGTTTTAATGAAATATAAGGAGGTGATGCAAGTACATGAACCCTCATTAATCAAAGCATAATTAAATTATATATCACTAATTTGGACACTAATAAATAGGGGAAGATCATTTGTGCAAAGCATAATATCATCTATAATCATGGAAGTGATAGGAAACTTAAGGGAAAGAGAAGTATCCATTATTTCATCAACATGTATGGACATCTCTTCGTATTATTATAGTATATTATCTTCATACCCGACAAGGTAGCTTCATGTCTTATTATGGTAGGATGAAGGATGTTCATTTCAAATAATAATTACATCAGATGGTTGTAATGATAGGATAAGTTCACATTAGTTTTAGGAAAGGTATTTGAAATGGGAGATGAGAAAATTTTGAAATGGGGTCCCATTCATCATAACCTATGGAGGGATTGTTAGATATAGATGCATAATGTTGTAAGATCTCCTGGGAAGGAGGATTAGAAGTACAATCAAACTTGTATTGGTAAGATGTGGTTGGTTTAGTTTGAGTAAAAATATTTTGATTATCTTTAGATTGTGGGATAAGTGATTGAGTTGAATAAATACTATTGTAAGTTTGGGGAATGTTGTGAATGTGTATAGATGTTGGGGGAATGGTATAGATAGTGTGAGAGGTATTATCAATTTGAGATGTTATAAGTGGTTCTTGGAAAGATATAAGGTCCTCTTGAGCCAACTCCATTTGATGATATGGGGAAGAGTCTTGTATGATGCAAAATGTTTGAGGGGTTTGGTGCATGTGTGTTGGATTAGAATCTATAAAAGTGGCTACCCTTCACATGTTACTCATATTTACAAATTTTTATTCAGTTATATGGTCTATAAGACTATCAACATTATTTTTGGAAGGATTAGGCTTGTCATTATTATCCTGATGATTAGGAAGAGGATTTTTGTATATAGCAAGATAATCATTAGCTTGGTTTAAAGCTTGATTTTTGTTTTGTGTTTCATGAGATTTAAAGGCTATGTCATATGATTTTTAGTGCTTGTGAATGATTGATCCATGATCAAAGCTTGGTACAAGAATAAAATCCATATCTAGATTACATAATTGTCTACAAGTCTCATGAGAGTAGCCCCAACTTACATGAAACCAAAAAATATTATTTGGATCATACCATGATTTCATAAGATGAGTGGGATCAATATCTCATGGTAGAGGCCTTAGAAGACACTTTTGAATCTCAAATAAGGATAATGTTTTGTGGACTTTAATGTATTTTTTGAGAAAATATAGAATTAGGAGTGTTGTTTGGAGGGGGAACATGCTCCACAATGTTGTTGGGAGTAATGGCTTGAATGTTGTGAATAGTATCATAAGTATCGATCACACCATCATTGGTAGCATGATGGTTTTTGTTTTTAATGATCATATGAGTGCCCATAGGAGGTTGAGATGGTTCAAATTAATGCATGATAAAATCTTGGTTCTTATCTTGGTTGAGGGATCCTTCCAAAGTTCTTGGAGAGAGAGTCCTAACCTAATATTGCAACTTGGGGTAGAGAGCGTTAGTGAATAGATGAAATAGATTATCATTTGCCATGTTATGCTCACATTTATTAGAAAATTTATTCCATCATTTGATGAAATTTTGTGTCATTTCAATTTCAAGTTGATTAAAATTTATGAAGTGAGTTAAGGTATTCTTAGGGAGATCACTAATTTGAAACTCTTGTACTAGGGAATTAACTAGATCATCTAAGCTAGTGATAGAAGGGGTTTTTAGTTGATTGTACCAATCTAAAGCATCTCCTAAGAGTGTTTTATCTAATAAATTGATAGTAATAAAGGTATTAATTTTGACCCAATCTTTGATATATTTCCAAATATATTTAAATGTAATATGGGATCAATGGACCCGTTATAAATGATGGTAGGTTTGATATATCCTATGTCAATACTGGAAATTTGAGGTATAAGAGGTTCATTTTGGAGATGTCTGATCATTTTATTAATGAGGGGTGGTTGAGGAATAAGGTTATCATGGGAATCCCTAAGGTGGGTGGGTGGGCATTTGGATTTTTTGCTCCCCATGAAACTTTTTGGGGTTGATTTTGAAGGTGAATGAGATGATTTGCATCTACATCATTTGGTTTGCATTATTGATTAAAAAAGTGTTCATTTATTTAATTGTTTACAATAAAATTTGATGAGTTTGGGTAGTATTTTTACTAGTGTGCACAATATGTGAAGTATTGGTATTATTATTAGTGGCTTAGGTTACACTATGAGTAGTGGCATGCATGGCAATAGTGGTGTGAGAAGTATTGGTAGAAAAGGAAGCACTAGTAGCATGATTGGCATGTGTATAAAAAGATTCACTACCAAAATGATTAGCATTGGAAAAAAAAGGAGCATTAGTAGCATGATTAACATTGGTAGAAAAGGATACACTAGTGACCTAATTGAGGAGGGTCTTTGGAAAAGGCCCACTAGATGTTGAACGGGCCATGTTAGTGGAGATAATTAGCATGGAGGTTGAGGAGGTCATATAAGAAGAGGTCACGGTGTGGGAAACATAGAAATCCAATTCATAACACCACTATGTTGAAATTATAAATCTTACTCCAAATTTGTGAAATGCATAATTTGGGCCAAAATCACTAAAACACGCTAAATTATTTGAGCTTGTCGTATATAAGTGCCAATTTAGGATAATGTATCCCTAAATGGGGTAATAAATTTTATGTGATTTTTAACTTTGATCAAATCATTTTGATTTAAAATGATGAAAATGAATTTTGATGTTCTGGATCACTCTTTTCTTCTAATTCAAAAGCACATGACACGTGCATATGTTATTTTGTGTCGACAACATCCTAAATGGGATGACAGTCTGTATACAACTAATATCACCTTCTAATTCTTCTTCAGTCAAATTACAACCCAATAATATGACTTTTTGACCAGTTTGACTAATGAAGTACACCAATTTCCAAAGAATTGCATTAAATTTAATTAATATTAGGAAAATTAAACCAAATTATGAACTTGATTAAGAGTTCCATAGAAGTTATTGAATATTTCTTTCATAGAAATTGATTCCTATTAACTGCATCATTAAGTGAGGTCATTTTTGGGGTGGCATCCATAGGCCATAAATGTAAAAAATATTAGGATTATAGCTTCTCATGCCCTTTAATGCCCCTTCCTCCCAAATCATTATGAGGATATTTATGGATTTTATTTACATAATTAGATTAATTCATGACCACACATCTTGATCTTGAGATGGATGGTCATGGTTGATCTTGATCAATTTGGAAAATCTATAAATAAGAGGGCCAAGACCACTTTTATTAAGCTTAATTTGTGTAAACTTATAATGCAGGATTCCCTCCACAACCTTTATTTGTGTTAATTATTAGGTTTTATTTGTAATAGGATAGCTTCATTGATAGGCATAACCTTGATTTTCATATCATGAGCCTAGATTATACTTAGTGATCTTGAGATGGTGGAAGAGCTTACCTTGCACCATTATTGAAGACTTGAGCACCAAATCAAGGGGGAAAACATGTTTTGAACTGTTTATGGATGGTGGGATGCTCCTGGAGAGGTAATATATGCTTGTTTTCTTTCATTGAGTTCTTAATTGTCATTTACACACCCCATTGAATAGGTTGGCCTACATTATTAGTTCTTTATGCATTTCTTGTGTTTTTCATGATTAATGCTTGATCTAACCATATTTATAATCCATCTCTACAACTTGGCATGCCTAGTGGGATAATGCATCCCTTTCAAGTTAGGAAGACATTTTGGTAATCTTAGATTTATTTAAAAGTCATTAAAAATCCTTAACAAGTAATTTTATGATCTTTTTCCCATGTTTTTAACATTTTTTATTGATACACAGGTCACACAATGATCGACATTGATTTTATGTAACCGACATTAGTCTAGGCTAACTAGTATCAATTAGGATATAGAGAAAAATATGTCTAAAAATTTGTGCTTTTGAGCTTTATTCAAGTTTGTAGTTATCAAATTATATTTTTAAGTCTCTAGTCTGAACATTATTCTTGATCCAAAAGTTTTATTTTGGATATTTTATCCTAACATTGTGACAATACGCATTTTTTGTCAAATCTTTTTTATTTAAGGGTTCACAAGTGACCATTATCGATTATTTTTTACCAGAAGCAGTTATTTATGACTGGCATCAATCTTGCATCAATTGACATCGATCATTGTTGACTAACATCAGTCTCTGTGTGTAAAAACTAGAGAACCTGAGAGCATGTTTTATAAACTAGCTTGTTTCAGTACAAATTATGATTCAAAGCTAAAGGAATCTATCTAACTTTTTCTATAAGACTCATATGAAAAATTGGTCATTTGAGCATAATTATATATTTTAACCTTCCTTTTGATGTTTAAAAGGACCCTAGATGAACATGTTTAAATCTTGAACCTTCTCTTTGGTGTTTAAAAGGAACTTAGATGGTTTATTTGATTGTTTTGTGAATTTTTTTCAATGTTTTTGTAAACTAAGGCCAAGGGGCCAAGAATTTCACTTAAAATTTTAATTTGGTGCTTAAAACTTACACTTAACTAAATTTCAAATTTTTCGAAGTGTTGTTTTATACAAATCATCTATTGCTTTTTAGATTGTTTGAGTAAAAGAGAAATTTATGTATGCTTTACCCCCATCTCCTATAGGGAACTCAGGTGACCAAAAGCACCTTTTCATTATGATTTTGCCTTTGTCCAAGGCATGAAAAGGAAGTTGTTTAGGATCTCCCCAAAACCTATATGGTTTGGGTGATATAAAAACAAACTCTAAAGCCTTTTCACTTAGATCATTTTATTTTATGCAATTTGGCTTGTGGAGGGGAGGTCATTGCCTCTTCACAAGTTCTTTAGGGAAGCTTTGACCTAGGGATTCATCTCTTAGCATTGTTTTAACCCCACTCCATGGTGGGGTATATAAATCAAGGTACACATATTTTGAGAGCTAGAGGGTTGAGCAGCTAACCTCTCCTTTCATAATAAAGGCCCAAGTCAGGGTTGGTCAACTAGGGGATTCCATTAAGTAGTACACTGATGGAATCACTATGCAAAGGAATAAACCTTTACAGAATAAGTTGATCAGTATGAATTAAATTGATGTGTTGCATATCTAGTATTAGTCATGCTTAGGACTATCTAGATGATCATAAATTTTAAGTTTTAGACAACCCCACTTATCATGGAGTATTGTTAATGTAGGGTGAGTAACCCAAAGGTCCATGTCGTCATATAATCTCTTGGGAGTAGGGGGTGTAAAATACCCTACCAACTCATGTGATTTTATTTTTGGATTAAAAAATTTAATTCCTTCCAAGAACACATATAAAGACAGATTTCAACAATAAAAAGACACCTTGTCATTTTAGGGCTTAGGACGATTTACTTAGTTGTATTTAGTTTTTTTAGACTTTTCTTACTTGGTCTTGATTTGAGTCAAAAAAATTATTGTAAACAAATGTCATAACTAAACACATTGTCCAACATTTTTTGAACAAGGAGGTGTTATGCTAGTCAAATCCAAATCAATCTTTGCCTTTTTCAAATATTCATCTTAAACATTATGTTTATTTTATCTAATTAGCATAGTTATGTTTCCCATTTGAGTCTAAACCACTTTTATAAAATCTTTATGTCCTTAATTGATCATTTAAATTTGAAATTGCACATTTCTAATACATAGGTTAACATGTTAATTGATTTTACCATTTGCACTTGACTTTAGTTAACTTGGGTTCAATTTCCTATTTGGATTGAAGGTCATTTATAGACTCATCATCATTTGATCATTGTGAAATTAGGTCATCAAGTGTATCACTCAAACTCTAAGTTATAGAAGATATTTCATTCTACCTCATATTACCATGTGGTGGCATTGTGCTACCCATTTGGTTCTAGTTTTATACTTAGGAATTCTTGCATGTTTTCACATCTTGATTTTCTTGGTTCACATTGTTGCCTTCATAATCTAAAGGGATTTGTTCTAGTTTCCTATTAGAAACTCATTGAAGTTGAAATAGCTTTTACAATATTGACATATCTCTCAACCTATGTTTGGTGTATTAGTTTAAACTTAGTTTTTTGAGTTATCATACCTGTAGACACCAAAATTACATCACACATGTGCATAACTCCTTGTGTCAAAACCCCCCCTTGAGCACCTTTTTATAATTAGCCTTCCTAACCCATGATTTTATGCATCACATATTTAATTCATTTAAAATATTTTATTAAGTTAATGAAACACTACTTATGCCACCTTACCTAGCCACCTCATCCTAAGACTAATTCTTACCCTCTGAGTCACCTCAAGACCTAATCCCATAATCCTAACTACGGATGACTTTTTCTCACCCCAAAAATAAATTCCTAACTAACTACATCCTTCTTAACCTCACATTTATACCGTTTCTTAATGGATACCACACTTGGCACAAAAAAGAATAAAAAATAGGCTAAAAATAACCCTTTTACCTATTCTCATACCACCAACATCAATCAACCCATGGTCAACATCGATAGGATCACTGACGTCAGTTACTTAAGGCAAACTCAAAATTGATGTTCAATTCAGTATAAATTATAAAAATTTAATTGTTTGTATACAAGCTTTGGCATTCAACTTTCTATATTCATGCTTACCATTACTCTACACAAATTAGTCTAGATTAAGAATTGATATACTACACAAAGCTTAGATTCTTCTAAACTGATAGCACATGCTTGTCTTTTTGTTCACCTATTACTTCAACACGCCTCACTAGAACCATCTATTTGGCACCCATAGTTCATCCATTTCATCAGCTAAGTATATCTCTATGTTTTGGTAATTCCTTTAAATAACCATTTTACAATTACTTTACATTGTACTATTTATCATTCCATGAACATCCTGTCTCTCCCTACAGAGGAGTTGTAAAACTCCACCTATTTTCCTCTGTTCCAAACATACCAACCTTCTATCCATACCCATCTGAGCCTTACACACTCCCTTCAACTCTTCCCAACCTTATAAACTTGACCAACTTCCACCTCCTTGCTCAAAAAAGTCTTTTATAACCCCATAAGGACCTGTTACCCCTATCAACATCAGTCATATAACTAACATCATCCATATCTCTTTACCAACATTGTGTTGGGATATGAATACCGGAAGCACACAATTGATTACCAAATACAAGCAACTTAATATACGGAAATAACCAGAATCAACAAGTAACTAGAATCCAGAAATAACACAAGATATGAGAGACAATACACAACTTGTATTAAAACTCTTGCAGAAAAGAATACAATAAAGAAAATGCCACTTCTTCTCCACCACCTCTTTAGAGGCTTCCCACACCTCAAGTGAATAGTAATTCTCTCCTCAAAGCTCTCTCTCTTAGGTCCCAACACCCAACTCAAACACTGAGTTGGTGTTCACCTTATACCCGTGCTCCACGCACACCACAAGTGCTCCACACACTCTACAAGTACTCAAACATACTCCAAGTAGATCTCCCCTGAACCTGCAACAACCTGCACCTCAATAGACCTTACTTATGGAAGGATCTTCCTTGCCTTCCTCTTTGCTCTATCTTAGTACACACCTATACTCCAAGTAGATCCTACCTGATTCTGTTCCCTGTTATGTTGCTGTATATCTAATCTTGCACACCTGCAAATCAACCTGGTTCTACACACCTGTGAACCTTGACCTTACACACACATACATCTACAAATCAATGATCTTACTTACCATGTAGATCTCCTATAGAAGCCATGCTCACCTGATGACCAAGATCATACATTCCTGAAGAACCCTGCTTGTTCTCCAATCCAGCACCCACACTTGGTACTGTGGCACTAGGAGGAACACACCATTGCTCAGCTCACACACAGAAGGAGCTTATAATATTGCTCTCTTACTCTCTAGCACAAGTTTACAATACAACCATGAGCCTATTATATAGAACTCATCCAAACAATAATTAGACACCTAATACAATAATTAGATCCATAGCTCTCAGTCTATAATTAGCTCTTAACATGCAAACACTTGGTTCGTCAACCAACTGCCCGTAATATACTCGCAATCAAACCACACAGGTGATCGACGTCGGTCCATGTCTACCTGGGGGTCACCGACGCCAGCTGACTACTGACCGACGTCGGTTGCTATCCTGCCTTATCCTGCTGACGTCAGTTGGCCTGACCGACGCCGGTGTCTGTGACACTCCAGCAACTCCTCCAATGGCCTTCTCCATGTCTACATCAGTGAAGCTTTTAGCTCCACAACATAACACATTGGTAGGCTAATTGATGTTGGTAATTTTGGATTTCCACTAACCTCCCTGAACCTACCTCAACCACCTCCAAAAACATCAACAATTCACATTACCTACATTATGTCACTCTCTACTACACTTAGACTGTAAGAATGGTACAAATATCTCTTTCTTACTCTCTCTTTTATTTTTTAATTCATTATGAATTTTATTTCAAAAAGTGGATTGTCATCCTTAAAGAAGTTTGACACTTCCAAGAACAAGTACATAGCTTGGTAGCCCACTCATATATTTGCTAACAAATATTTTTGGTGATAATACTTTCTTATTCATAGGTAGTCCTCTCCAACCAAAGAAGAGTGCTCAACATCTTATATATATAGCGTGCAACCAATTTGGGTTCTCTCTAATCTCTAATCCCTACCTTTCATCTCTACTTCTCCTTAAACATCAAATATATTCAAAATTTAGTGAAACATTTCTAGCATGCCCAGTGGGATGCTAGAGTTTTCCTTGCATTCATTGCTTGTTTTAAAAATTCATATAGGTGCATTATAGTGAAATTTTCATTCCTTAAACGTTATCCTTCTTTTCTCCCTCAAAGTGAAATATTCAACATTTTTTTTCTATTTAAGGTCAATAAACTAAAATTTCTTCTTCCTTGCCACTCTTCTCTTCCTTTTGCCTCTAAAAGCAACTCATCATTTTTCTTACAAGTTAAAAGAATCTCTTCTTTATTTATTTATTGCATACACATTAGGATAGTGAATTTCATTCTCTTCTCCTATTTCATCATTATTTTCATTTAAATCTAAACATTTCAAATTTGGGTTTAAAACTTATTACACTTCATTGTTTTTTTGTTGCATATTAGCTCACCTAGTTAATTACAATAATTATGAATGAATTTTAGTACACCTATGTTACACAACCAGATCACAATCACAAAAACAAATATCTAAACCCTTGGTGGTGAAATCTTGAGACAAGGCCCATCAGGATTTCACCACCTAGTGGATCACCTTACCCTACCCGGCTATCCTACTTGGATTTCACCACCAAGGGGAGAACTCACTCCATTCTATAGTATAGTATAAACTCTAGGTATAAGGTATATTTTGGCTAAGTATCCTAGCTTGGCTTTAGGTCTATGAAGTGTAGGGAGCAAGCTCCTATAAAAAGCCATGTACCTAGTCTAACATAGATTTCCTCTTGAGCACTAAAACTAACTTGAAACTAGCTCTAGATTTATTTCTAGTACCTTTGGTAACCAAATTCTCTTCTCACTATCTGATTAATTCATTAGCCAACATGAGACTAAAATTAATATATAGGAGTTAATAATTAGTGGTTATATGTTCTTTTTTTTGCTTTTATATTGCCTTTGATATTTTGGAGTTGATAAGGACATTTTTCCATTGATTTAAAAAATTAACACCATTTATAATACTCAAGTTTTATAACCTATTATATCAAGTTTTTTTAGTGTTCATTATTCTTACACAGACCTCTTACATCCTCTAATTTACCTATTTTCTACCTCTAGATTTCTAAAACATTAGATTTTCCATTTCCCAGGATATCATAGTGATCGACATCATTTAATTCCATCGTCGTTGATAGACTCTAACCTAATGACATCAATTAATCCCATCGATGTCAGGAGACTTTAACTACTAACATCGGTCAAGTGATTGACATTGATGACTGTGTAATTTTAATTTGCTCAAAATAATAAGCTAAAACAACCTACTTACCTACACCTAAATTTAGTTTTTCCTTATTTTGTCACTAATACAGAGTATTAAGACTATTTATACTTCTTATTGAATGGTATTAATGCGTTCCCAAAACAAAATTCTTGTCAATTATGCAAGCCAAAAAACCTCTTCCACCTTCCCCTCTTGTTGTTGATTCTATCATGAAACATACTATAGATACAGAGCATACTCCTAGCCCCAACCAAATTCCCATTATGCCTAAAGGAGATCAAGATTTTGCTAAATTTCTTGATCACAATGTGGCATCCCTTTAACCTTACCTTGCCATGAGCCGAACTCATAATTCTACAGGTGACTCACTATATGGTATGCCAACTTTTTTAATGGAGACAACTTCAGTTTCAGTTGTCTCCACTATTTTCCCCATGGTTACTCAAACCATCACTTTGAAAAGTAACCCAACCATAAATAATATCCAAATTTTAGCATCACCAACTACCCAATCCCACCTAAACTCTGGAGTGACTTCCCTGCTTTCACAACTATAAGTAGTTTAGTCAAGTCTCACCCCATTTCAAATTTGGTGGTACCTATCCCATCTACTCTCATGCCTATAATTACCCAAGTTATTACTCACCCTTCACCTAGTATAACCATGCTAATAACCCAACCTATAATAACAACATCCAATGGGACAAGTCCCTTTTCTTTATGCCCCCAACCTATGACTCATTATCCCTATGTTGCATCAACACAAACTTAGAAAGATATGTCATACACTCCCTATACTTCTTATCAAGTTCCCTATAACTTAGGGGGTATCTCCCAAACCAATCCCCCTCCACACCTCATTAAAATGTTGATGGACAAGATGTCTAATCTAGAGACATTTGTATCAGATTCAAATAATGTGTTATCTTATGATCATATATGTAATGAACCCATCCATCCTTTGATGCCTATTTTCCCTTATCCAAGCCAATAGAATTTACTTGTTTCTAGAGTAAAGAAGACCCACAAAAAAATTTATGAGCATTTAGACATGCTTGTTATTTAATAGGACACGATGATGCATTATTACTTCACACTTTCCCTATGTCTCTTTTGGGTGCTGCCATAGATTGGTATAACTCTATAACTCGGCACTCCCTTTTCTCATTTACCCAACTTGCATAAATATTCCTAGACCATTTCTCTATTAACATTTTTAAAAAGGTTTCTATTACAGACCTTTATTCTATTAGACAATTTGATGATGAGTCTATCATAGATTTTATCGCTCATTGGAGATGCTTAATCAATCAACTCTCCTTCTCCTTACCCTAACTTAAGCTTATTGAGCTCTTCTCAAGGGCATGTGCTAAGCACATTTCATCCACATTCTGAGTACAAACTTTCCACACATTTGATGAATCCTTTATAATCGCACAAAAACTTGAGATCCAAGCTATAAACAAAGGTAGAGTCAAGTTGTGTAGTAAGAACGCCAATTCCAAATTGAATGACTCCTCTTCTTCTAAAACTTTTCCTTCTAACCAAAAATATAAAGGCTCCACCAATGTGGTGATCATTAAATCATATTCTTCCATAACCACAAATGAACCTAGTTCTTTGACTTCCCAAAATATGACCAAGAAATTCTAACAATGGTATTAACAAAGACAATACACTCCCATTAGGGAGTCATATACTTCTATTTTGGAAAAACTATTACAACAAGGCCCTTCCTCAAATCAAGCCTCTTATATAGTTTGAGGCCTCTTGTCCTATTCTAACTTGGTACAAGGAGGATGAGTTTTATGGCTACCATTGAGTCAAAGGCCACAATTCTAATAACTGTAAAACATTCAAGAACGTTATTCAAGACATGCTTGATAGGGGTGATCTCATCTTGGATAACCCTAATGCACCTGCTAATAAAAATATGGATGTGTTCAAATAGCCTTTCCCTAACCATTCACCAAATCAAAATATTTTTCAAACCATGACTAATAACTCATGTGATCTAATATCCATATGGTTAATATGGTCTTTCCTTTACCTATAGTTAAACCTCTCTCACAACAAGAGGCACCCATTTTACCTACTCCTCCCCCATAGTCCATGGCATTTATTTTACCCATTCTTCCTCCTCATGTATAAGATCCTATTTCACCCATTCCACTACTACATGAGGAAGAGCCTCCCTTACCACTCATTTTTCCACTAGAGGAGCCTATATTGCTAGTTCTTTTTACACCAATGTTACATATCCTCTTACCACTTGAGGACCATGCCTTACCCATTCCACAATCACATGTTGAGGGGAGCATCATTCCTATGTTATAACTTCTTGATTAAACCTCTTCACCTACCTCTCCTCTATTGATATAAATTAGTACCCCATCCACTCCACCTTTGCACCTAGAAGAGTCAGTGTTAACTACTCCTACATTATATGAGAGACCTATTGTGCCTACTCTAATTCCACCAATTTTACCACTTCTTTTACCTATGGAGGATCATACATTACCTATTCCTTGCCCACATATTGAGGGATCAATTATACCTATTCTCTACCCCCTTGAGGAGCCTTCTTCACCTACCTCTCCTCCACCCATGGAAGATCATGCTTCTTCTCCTGTCTCTATTGAAGAAGACCATGTTGTGGTTATTTCTTATCTTTAGCCTAAGGTATCAGAGACTAAAAATTTCCTTCTTTCTCAATCACCTTAGCCTTCTAAAGAAGTAACTATAAGGCCTACATCAAATTCATCTAAACCCTTCTCATGGTTAGTGAAAAGTCTAGAATTTCTTAACTCCACGAAGATAGATCACACGGCATTTTGGGACTGACTTAAAACTCCTTATCCTATATAATGAGTGTTGACCTTTACCACCAACACTCTCACTACCCTTTACCCTAAGGTCTTTGACAAATTTAGAGCTTCTTCACCAATATCACCAAAATCTCATCCATCTATGTCAAAGCCCTCACCCTTATAGGCATCTACCATATTAAAGTAGATAAAGTCTTTAGGTGTATGTTTGATCTCTAATCTAATTCATCCACAAGTGAAATTAGATCTGACTCTCCAACCACAAGTTGGAGTTTCAAAGCCTAAACTATATAAAAATGTTAAGTTTCCTAGATCTCACCAATCCTTCCCTCTTCAACCCTTAACTTTGCCATCAATTTTAGGATCGCACCCCTCTACTTTATTTGTAGTATCACCAATCCAAGTAAAACAAAAGGCTAAATTATTTCCACTACTACCTATACCACCTAGTAGGCCTTTCACATCTAACACCATTATACCTAACACTGAGAAATTGTTAGTAAAACATGTAACTCCATTGCCACCTAAAAAGGTGCCATGCAAAATCACCCCTATGACTCCTAAACTAAAGAAGGTGTCCACTCCTATTACCACAACAAGCGTTAGCCCACTTGTAGGCTCTTAGATATTTTTCCTACATTAATTATTTCAATCTTCCATAATAAATCTTGCTTTTATTAAGCCTTATAGCCCTCTTAGACTAAATCCATCTTGGTTTAATGACACACAAGTGTGTCTATATCATCATTCACCTAGACAAGATACTGAGAGTTATAAAGCTCTCATAGCAATCATTTAGCAACACTTTGATGTTGACAATCTCTTTGTTGATAATCCCATTAACCTTCCTACTATTCCACCTCTATCATCCATAATGCCTCATACTATTCCACCTAAATTCAAACCCAAAGATGTTTTCATACCCCTTTTGCCACCTCTTTCACCTATGTTTCAGATCAACATAGTTAATGTGGCCATGTAGTCAAAAAATCAAAAGGATAAAGGTAAGGAAAAGGTCACTACTCCTTGGGCTCATCCCTTCTCCAAAGACACTCCTCTAAATCCCAAGATTTCCATCTTGGGTGTCTTGAAATCAACATCTTCAGAAGTTATTCAAGGCTCGATGGTGAAATAGCTTCACCAAACGCTTGTGAAAATGTCCTTATATGAGTTAATTCAAAACTCACCCCAACACCATAAATCTTTGATCAGTGCCTTGCAAGTAGTTGAGGTACAACCTGATGATCCCCAACCTCTTATAGCTTTGGTCAGCTCTCTTAACTCCATTTCCCTGATTTCCTTCAGTGATTCAGAAATTCCACTTCAACACCTTGAAGATCAAGATTTTGCCCTTTTTATCACCACATATATCAATCAAATTCATGTCAAAAGAGTCATGATCAATGGGGGAGCTAGTATGAACATTATCTCTACCCATGCCTACAAATAGCTAGCTTTTCCTGATAATTGCATGTCTCAAACTGACACAATGCTCCGCTCCTTTAATGATACCACAACTACTACAGTGGGCACTATTGTCTTACATATTCATGTAGGTCCCTACACAATTCTTGATCTCTTATATGTTTTATAAGGAGAGTTCCAATACAACATACTTCTTGGATGACCTTGGATATGTGATATGGCATGTGTACCCTCAACTTTGTACTAATGTGTCAAGTTTGAGCATAATGGATAAGTGCATGTTATTCCTACCAACCCACCTCTATTTAAAACATGCAACATGACTTATAGTCTTAATAATGTTCTCATTCTATTAGATACATAATCTTATTTGCATGATATGAAGCTTCCACAAGCTCCACTACCCTAGTTACACAGATACTAGTGACACAAATTCTTGACAAAGATCCCATGAAAGAAACTTTCAAGCATTTTTTACTCTAAGAATATCATTTTTTGACACTCAACATGTTCTATACTCCACAAGAGTATGGAAATCTTAATATGTACCTAAATTATGATCCCTATATTGGGATGGTCATCCCTTATGGACCCCCTAACTTTTAAACTAATTTCACATATGGGGGAATTGATCAAGCTCCCACTATCAGAACTTCATCCCCTTCACCACAACCATTTACCTGTGACTTCTCTTTCTTGAGTAAGCCTAGTTTTACTCACACCTATATTTATAGGTGTGCCTAGAAAGGATTTGGTTTGGGTCATTACGAGCAAGGTGTGTATACTCCCATTGAATATCCCACTAGAAAAGCCATTTAAAATTCCAAAAAGAGGCATGGAGTGGATTCTAAAAAACCAACTAAACTCACCAAAACTTCTCATGTACCAATTATCAAAGATTTAGTCTCTCCTTCTCTACCCTATTCTCCACCATCACCTAATAAATTAGAGGTATCTATACCTCCTATTTATTTATTTTAATAAATTCCATCCATTTGGGGCCTCTCACCTATCACCAAGGTAAGGAAAAAAAGTCCCTTCCTCTCATTCATCCTAAAATGATTGATGAATAATTTCCCACTATCAACATTATCTAATGTCAAGATGATGATGTTATTCTCACATACATGGGTGCAGATGATTCCTATATCCAATGATCACTTCCATCTAAAACACAAGCTATGTTAAATGCATCAACCATTGACATCAATTTTCCCTCTCATGATAACCCATGTGTCCTCAAGATTGGCCAATCTTTGGATTCCTCTAATCAAGCTAATTATTCCACATTTCTTAATAATGATAGAAAAGCCTTCACTTGGTCTTATAATGACATGCCTAGTAAAGACCCCTCTATCATCACCCATAACATTGTCACCAATCAATATTCTAGACCTGTTAAGTAGAAGCTTCGCAAAATGCATCCTTGTATTGCTCTCCTTGTTAAATAAGAGCTCAAATGCCTCTTTTTTGTAAATTTATCCAACCCATTGACTACCTAAAATGGGTTTCTAATATTGTTCCTGTTATAAAAAAAATCATAGGAATCCACATTTTCACTGATTACCATGACTTAAATCTCACTTATCCAAAAGATGACATTATTTTGCCAAGTATCGACAAACTTAATGATCTAATAGCTAGTCATGAGTTGATATCACTTATGGATGGGTTATTAGGTTATAATCAAATCTTGGTGGCTCTTGGGGATCAACACAAGACAACTTTCATTACCTCATAGGGTAATTTCTATTATTAGGTCATGCCCTTTGGTCTAAATAATGATGGTGCCACCTCCCAATGTGCCATGACTTACATCTTCCATGATCTCCTATAAAAAATTATGGAAGACTACGTGGATGACTTACTCATAAAGTATAAACTTTGCCAAGATCACTTGATGATTCTCAAAATCATATTCACTCATCTCCTCTAATATAACATTTGACTAAACCTAAAGAAATGTGTCTTTGGTGTCCTTTTTGGTAATCTCTTAGGCTTTATCATTTCTCTCTGTGGTATTGAAGTTGACCCTACTAAGGTTCAAGAAATACTAGAGATGCCTCCACCTACTAATATCAAACAACTTTGTAGCTTACAAGGTAAGCTTTAATCAATCCACTACTTCATCTCCCAATTGTCAGATCATTACCAACTCTTTCACCATCTCCTCAAAAAATATGTCTCCTTCCATTGGAATACAGATTGCCAAGAAGCCTTTGATGCACTCAAATGATATCTCCTTTCCCCACCAGTTCTTATTCCACCTAAGGAAAATTAGCCTTTCTACCTTTACATCTCTACAACAGACCATTCTCTAGGTGTTATGATTGCACATCAAGATGATTACCATTGAGAACAAGTGGTTTACTGCATAAGCCACACACTTATTGAGTATGAAACTTGATATACCCATACCAAAAATATTTACCTGGCATTAGTCTTTATAGCCTCCAAGCTCCACTATTACCTCGTAAATCATAAAGCCTACATCGTCACCCATATTCATCCCTTCAATTACATGAATTCCAAGCCATATCATAACCAACATATAGCTTGGTGACTCATTCTCCTTGCCAAATTTGACTTAGAGTTTATTCAACAAAAGTCTATCAAGGGGCAAATGATTGTTGACTAGTTAGTTGCTACCCCTTTACCTGATAACTAACCTTCAATCCTTGAATTCCCTAACGAACCCATCTTAATGCTCTCTACCAATGAAATATCCTATTTAATGATGATGTTCTTTGATGGTTCTAAATTTCAACATGGTGGGGGTGTGAGGGTCATTCTTATTCCTCTTGGTGGTGAGCCTTTGCCTTTGTCATTTAAACTAAATTTTGAATGAACTAATAATATGGCCAAATATGAGGCTTTGATCTTAGGGCTTCAAATGGATATTTTTTAGGTATCAAATCAATAACCATTTTTGGTGACTATCAACTAGTAGTTAATTAGGTTAATGGTTCTTACCTATGCAAAAATAGAATTCTACAATGATATAAACATGATGTAAATATGCTATTAGGATCATTTGACTCCTACCTCTTAAATTTTTTTATTTGATCTATAAACAAGTTTGCTGACACAATGGCTTCACTTGCTTCACACATACCCTCTTCACCCTCTTCCTCAAAAATTTGTCACTGTGCATCACTTAACATTGTCCTCCTATGTATCAACTAACATCCTTTTTATTATAAATGTAACACACAACCCACATGACTTATAGTATAATCAACTCATAGATTACCTTTCCTTTTCTATTACCCCTTTTGATCTCTCCAACAATGGGAGATGTTCCTTCTTGAAACATGTCACTCATTACACCATGCTAGGGGGACTTCTCTACATGCAAGGTTTTGATGGTCTCCTCCTTAGATGCCTCATTAGTATTAAGACCCCCTTCACTATTAAGGAAGTCCTTGAAAAGATTTATGGTGGACATTTCAACAGTCACATAGTTGCCAGTCATATCCTTTGACTCAACTATTATTGGCCAACATTCCATCAAGACTGTAGTGATTACATCCAATGTTACATCAAATGTCAAGAACATGTTAATCTCCTTCACATTCTAGGTCATGCATTACAAGTCATAAAATACTTCTAGCCCTTCTCCCAATGGGGCTTGGATCTAATCAGTGAGATTAACCCTCATTCATCCCTCTGTCACCATTTTATCATTAATACCACTAAATACTTCACCAAGTGGGTCAAGGCCATTCCTCTCATCACCACTAAGGCTGACGAAATTATTGAGTTTATCAACCATCACATCAGCTATCATTTTGGTGTCCCACATAAAATTATAATAGATAATGGTAAATCTTTCAAAAACAAGACTATCCAAAATATTTGTGACACCTTTGGAATCAAGTTAAACTTCTCATCATCATACTATCCACAAGAAAATAGAGAGGCAGAAGATTCTAAAAAAACATTGACCAAAATTCTCATGAAGGTAGTCAATGATACTGGCAAGGATTGGCACACACACATTCCCTTTGATTTATGTGCATACCACACTAGCATTCAAACCCCTATAGGTACTACACCTTTTTCCTTAGTCTATGGGATGGAGGCTATTTTACCTCTTGAGGTCTAGATTCCTTATCTTCACATCTCTTTACAAGACATACTAAAGGTGACTTTTACCAAGAACATTTGGCTCAACTTGAGTTGCTTGATGAATGCCATCTCATAGCCCTCAACCACCTCCAAATATATCAAGAATGTATTAAATTTGCTTACAATAAAAACTTTAAGGAGTGAGATTTCAATATCAGAGATCTCATCTTAAAGGAAAATCAACATGTGATGAATATGGAGAAAAGAAAATGAGGTAAGTTTTCTCCTAATTGGCTTGGACCCTACATTATAACTCACAAGTATGGCTCAGGAAATTATCACTTGACTTCTCTTGAAGGAAGACCAAAACTTGATCCTTTAAATGCTTTTCACCTATGATCATTCTTTTTTTAATCAAATGATGTTTCACCTCATGTTTAACTTGAGTTCATCCATTGAGCAACCCTATTACATTCATATCCTTTTCTCCTAACCCTTACTCCTCCACACTTAGTTAACTTACAAAGTGTTATGGTTTTGCCCTCAAAGTGGAAAACCCCTAAGCCTCTATCATCTTTTCCATGACTAAAAGTTACAAATAAAAACTTTAAGTCATGGACTTACCTATAGTAGCTCTCAAGTTACCCAAAGAAGGGGCATACCATCCCCATGTAGAAGGTTACACTACCCAAAAACTCTCACTCATTTTACCCTTTTTCCCTTCATACTCTTTCAAGGGACTTTGCTCACTTAACACAAGGTGAATATGATGCTTCTATAATAAACAACATGGTTAAATGATGCAAAGCATGAAAGAGGCTCATATTCTTGAGCCTATTTATGTTATGATTATGGTGTTTGCTAATACATGAACATCTTGCCTCTTTATTTCCCACCCCAATCACATGTTGATTTCTCTACTAAGATGAAAACTTCATAAAAACACTATCAAACCTACTCTATTTATTTTAAGCATACACCATAATAAATATGGAAAAATGCTAAAATAAAATAACATAACCAACCTATTCATTTTAAGCATACACCATCACAAATGTGGAAAAATGCTAAGATGAAGCTAACAAATCAACTATGCATATACCATCACACATATGGGAAATGCTAGTCTAACTCAACTAGCATACTCAACATTAACATAACATTAACACAATATAAACATCCACATCAACATCATCACCATCACAATAAACACATCTCAAAATAACACATCTCAGACACACACACACACACACACACACAAAACATAAATGTACATCAATGGATCATGATAGTATCATCTCTCCCTCAAAATATACATCTCTCCTCTTCAGCTCATAGGCCGATGTGTATACAACATATATATAACAATAACAAAATATGGTTCTTATAATCCTAAAGGCTATACTCATGGTCATGAAGAAGCAGTGTCATCACCACTCTCTACATGTCTACGTCTACATGAGCTAAAAGTTGTGGCATGCAACACTGATCTCTAATACTCTCTAAACTTAGAATACCTCTAAATCTATGGGAACTCCTTGATGGCCCTCTCATAATAAGCAATCTCATCAAGGATAATGTTGTACCTCGTTAGAGATACAGTCTATGAAAGACCCATCACACCTATTGAAGGCCCCAATATTGCTTCCTATGGTGGAGGAGGAGGAGTAGCTTGTCCTACTGCTCTTAAAATATCCCTCTCTATTGTTAGTGTAGTAACCTAACCTTGTAATGCACCAACCTAACTCTGTAATGCCCTAACCTAGCCTTGTAATGTCACAACATGTCCTTGTAAGGCTAATACCTATGCCTAAGTTACATCTCAAGCCTATAATGCCACATCTCAATCATGTACTACTACATCTTGTGCCTATACCACTACATCTCAATCTTATATAGTTACATCTCTCTCTCTCTCTCATCACTCCCTATAAATCTAGTGGTGGATATCTGACCTAAACTGTGGGATGCAAACCTATCTACCATACAAGATACATCACTATGTAGCCATGATATACTACACTCAGGCTTATTGGTATCTCCTCAAAATTTAGTCCATCTATCTCTTAGGGCAAGGGTAGGGGTGTCTCTATATCATCATCCTATATCAAAGAAAGGTAGGAGGTAGATACTATAATAATCCAAACTATCTCTTGACCTATGCCACGAGTATCATCTCTAACTCTCTAACTCATCTCCCTCTGACCCATAATGTTCTCTATAAACCAACAAGTTAGTCTACCTATCCTATAAATGCAAGGTATGTCAATTAGGGCCTCCAAACAATATCTATGGGAATCAATCCCTCTATCATACACCTATAATGATCAATATCTTGTACTATCTCATCTACTCGTGTCTGAGCCATACCATCTCTCCACCATCTAAAATGAACTATAATCATGGTGGGTAACCCCAATGGTCATGTCACTCGATGTGCTCATATGCCCAACAATGGAGTAAATGCCTAACACATAAATTGTACCATTATTATAGACTCAAACCCCATAACTCACTATATAACTCTACCAAAAAAGCTAGTTCTCATGAAAATATGGTCCACTACTCAACCATCTATGTTAGAACACCTATCAACACAATAGGAAATCTCCCACCATCTATATTTGGTAGTGCATATATTTTAATCCCTATCATCATTAGGATGCTCAACTAATGCTACTCCTCATCAGTAGTTTATAGTGGCTCATAGGTAAAGCTCATTGAATGATAGGTCACCTCACTAACATGCTCTCCAAACAATGTAACCATGTGAATAACATGCTCCTCTCTCAAACATGAGAAGAGCTCCTCACCCTAAAGTAATAATTGTAAAATATTATACACATCCTCCTATGTCACTATCAACTCTTTGGTCGGCAAATGAAAGGTGTTGGTGGTGTGATGCAACCTCTCTATCAATGATATCATCAAACTAACATCCCATGTAACTATATAATATCATCACACTCCTCCTAATCCTATAGCTACCATGTTCTTCCACTCATATAGGGTGACATCCCTCCTCATCTATGTCAACAATGTAGGTAGTTGATCTCAAAGCGTTAACTCCTACCTAACCTGCATCCATACACACAAACCTCAAGTCACATACTTTCTAATATAACCTAATACCCCTTTTTCCCCTTCTCTCTAGGAGAACTACATTGGCTTGAAGCCCTCAACTAGGTTATATAGGTAGCACTTAGTTGACATGGGGTCTTTTGAGTTTAGTTCAACCATTAGGCTAGTTGACTACTTCAATTGGGGATCCCAAATTGGCCTTTTCTCCTATTTTGGGTTTTTTAGGTCACTAACATCATTTTTATATGTTGATATCAGTTCTTAGTGTTAGTTGACATTGACAGACCCTATCAACATCAGTACCACATTAGTCAACATTAATGAACCTTACCAACATCAGTGATTGGTTCAGCCTTAGGACCAAATAACCCATCTCCCACTTTTTAGTTTTTTCCTATAAAATAACCCCAAATCCCTCCTAAATTCACCTAAACCTACCCCACCCCATTTCCTACCCCCCTCAATGCATTTTCTACTTAAATTTAAAATTTAGCCTAAAAACACAAATTAACAAACTTAAATTCAAAATTAACTTGTAGAGGATCTTACCTCATCTCTTTGTCTCCTCTAGGCTAGAATAGCTAGCCCTTATGGTGGTGCACCTCCAGTTGAGTCCCCTCTTAGCTCTACCATCTCACTAGCACTCAAATCTCTTTTTCTCTCCAATCAAATGTTGCAAATGTGTTCTAATGGGTCACCAAACCCCTTTTTGTCAAGTTTGGTCACCCATCAGTGTCGACATCCTTGACCTAAGCCATTAACATCAAAAAAAATTCCTATCAATATCAATGACATAACCAATGTTGATTGCCTTAAATTAAGATTTTCCAACACCAACCACAACCCTTTGGACTATAACATTAATTTGGGGTAAATTAGAGATAATGTATATCTCCCTAACCATGACAACCAACTTGGAGATCACATATATCTCCCCAACCATGACAACCAACCTCAGAGATCACTTAAATCTCCACCCATGATGACTTTGATTAGAGATCATGAATATCTCCTTAATCATTGACCCTTATAAGCCAAGTTTACATTACTTGTCTTGACCACTTATGCTACCTTGCTATAGTTGGTTATTATACACATTCATGTATATCAATTGTTTTAGATTACAACCAAGCTAGTCCTATCACCCATAATATTTTATGTTTACCAAGGGCACTTCCTACCTTGGATACCTGGAACACATGGACCATTAAAGCTACAAATTTAATCATTTTAAACTTATTAGCTATCACTTACAAGCTATGATTTTGTTATTTCAATTTGAGTCCTCCTTTCCTTTACATGTTCTTGATTTTATCGACTATAACTCATAGTTGTATACATGCTAGTAGTGATACCATGTTCTCACTCAGACTCCACTCACCCAATTCACTTCTAATCAAATTGATACCTGATTCTAGTTTTTCCTCCATTAGTTCCCATTTTGAGGGGGATTACCTCATCTAATACCTAGAGCATCCAACTCCTATTCTTGTCTTGTAACTTGTTATTACAAATTACAAGACAAAAAGGGGGAAATATAGACACCAAAATTATGTAAAACATGTGTGTAACTTCCTATGTTAAAACTCCCCTTGAGCCCCTTTTTTATAATTAGCCTTCCTAACCTATGATATTACCCCTCACACATTTAATTCATTTAAAATATTTAATTAAGTTAATTAAACACTAATTATGCCACCTTACTCGGCCACCTCATCCTAACAATAATTCTTACCCTTTGAATCACCTCAAGACTTAGTCCCCTAATCTTAACTACCCATGACCTGTTCTCACCCTAAAAATAAATTCATAACTAACTAAATCTTTCTTAACCTCACATTTCTATCATTTCCTAATGGATACCACACTTTTCATGAGAAAGAATAGAAAATAGGCTTAAAATGTCCCTTTTACCTATTCTCATGCTACTGACATTGATCAACCCATGGCTGATGTTAGCAGGATCATCAATGTTAGTTACTTCAGACAAACTCTAAACTAATGTTTAGGTCAAAAAAATTAAAAAAACTCAATTATTCACATATAGGTTTTGGCATTCAACTTTCTATTTTCATCCTTATCATTACTCTACACAAATAAATCCAGATCAGGATTTGATATACTACACAAAGCTTGGATTCTTCTTAATTGGAAGCACATGTTTATCTTTCTGTTCACCTGTTGCTTTAACATGCCTCACCAGAGCCATCTATCTAGCACTCACATTTCATCCATTTCATCAACTAAGTATATCTCTTTATTTTGGTAATTCCTTTAAATAGTCATTTATAATTACTTTACATTATATTGTTTATCATTCCACAGACATCTTGACTCTCCCTAAAGAGGATTTGTAAAACTCCACCTATTTTCCTCTAATCCAAGCATATAAACCTTCTATCTAGACCCACTTGATCCTTACACACTCCCTTATGACTCTTCCCAAACTCATAAACTTGACCAACATCCACCTCCCAACTTAGAAAATTCTCCTGTAACCCCCTGAGGACCTATTGCCCCTACCAACATCGATCACATAACTGATGTCAATCATATAATCAATATCAGCCATATCTCTTTATCGACATTGGTAGCCTAATCGACATTAGTGACTATGGATTTCTACTAACCTCCTTAAGCCTACCTCAACCACCTCCAAAAAAATTAACAACTCACATTACCTATATTGTGTCACTCTCTACTGCACTTAGACCATAAGAATGATATGAATATCTCTCTTTTACTCTTTCTTTCATTTTTTAATTCATTACCAATTTTATTTCAAAAAGTGGACTATCATCCCTAAGGAATTTTGACACTTCCAAGAATAAACATGTAGCTTAGCAGCCCACTCATATATCTGCTAACAAATATTTTTGGTGGTAGTGCTTTCTTATTCATAGGTAGTCTTCCCCAGCCAAAGAGGAGTGCTCAACATTGTCTAGATATGATGTGAAACCAATCTGGGTTATCTCTAATCTCTAATCCCTACCTTTCATCTTTGTTTCTCCTTAACATCAAATAGATTCAAAATTTCGTAAAACAATACCCTCTTCCAATTTATACAATTTCAAACCTACCCAAGGTTGAGTAATTTCATGAACACATTCCTCTAATTGTGTGGTATTACACCACCTCCTTTTTTATAGTCTCTTTGCTACCCTGTCATTTGTTTAGAAAATATTCAAAACACATACCTTGTTTAAATGTTTGTAAAACATTTTCCAAATGTAGAGAATAAAACTTTCTAGACATGACTCAAAGGTGCACTCATAATAAGGTCTCTTACAGCCCTATCTATGAGGAGGATCACTTTTATGATGGTCAAGACAATTTTGTTGTCTTTGAATACATTCCCATAACTATATGATCTAAGGAAGACTTTTTGGAATATCAACCCCAAGAGGACAAGGATGAATCCCCACTAAGTTTGATTGAATATGGTGTTAGAATACACTTAGATTTTCCTATGGAAAAGTTACATACTTTGGTTAGAGAAGGAGAGCAATAGTGAGAATAATCCTTCGTGAACATTGCTAAAACAAATATACCTTCTTCTAGCAAAGGTAAGGAAATAATTATAGATTTAAAAACCAATGATCAAGATCTTGTCAACAAGATTAATAATATAATTCAATGATATATAGACCAACTTATCACAGACTTGACAGACACTTTAATTGATGCATCAATCCATATTGATGCTTCCAAAGAATGTGGTTGAACTAATACAAACTCTAATTGAGAACATAATGATGATGGATCAATAGGTCTTAATCAAATGACCTAAATCCCAAGAGGTTATACAACAGGCTTTGCTATACATGGAGTATACATTTTTCAATCATCAATAACCTCTTGTTCCTTTGTAGAGCCAAAGACTAAAACATTTAATATGCATTAAATAAATCATATAAAATAATTTGTCTAGTTCATCTTAGCCAACATGTGCATTGGAAAATAGACCACAGACTCCCCAAAATCAAAAGAACATATATAATTCAAGGTAAAAAATTCTTAGGAATTAACAACTTACTCAACTCAAAGAGTGAACCAAAACCAAGTCATAGATTATAGGGTGTACATCTCTAACAAATCCATGCAATAATAGGGGCACATACCACCCCAATATAATTATGTTCCACCCATGAATACACCAAACATGCAAGAGTAGAACTCAATGAAATAGATTGTGTCATGTTTAGAGACTGTAAATAGAATCAAGAAGTACAAGTTTGATGAGATATGTCCATATCCATATCCAAGTCCCTTTTTCATCTCATTTTCAGGCACCTAAATTCAACAAATAAAAAGGAAAGGGTGACCCTCATGAACACAATCAAGCATTCTTTGTTTTATGCCAAGAGGTCATGTACAGTAGCATTTATTTGCTTCATTTGTGTCCATGAAGTTTAGCAATACAAGATCTAGATTGTATACTTAATTTACCCAAGGTATTAGTTATGGATTGGAAATATCTATCTAAAATTTTCATCAACCATTTCTCATATAACATTGAACATGAATTGGCCATTATTGACTTGTGCAAATCCAAACAATGTGATGGAGAAAGCTTTACAGCATAGCTACAAAGGTGGAGATCACTAGCTGGTCATTTT
Organism: Torreya grandis; assembly: GCA_037957365.1. Classification (NCBI taxonomy): domain Eukaryota; kingdom Viridiplantae; phylum Streptophyta; class Pinopsida; order Cupressales; family Taxaceae; genus Torreya; species Torreya grandis. Next base: position 624,064 of record JARHVA010007405.1, read on the forward strand.
CAACATAATTTTCCAAATAAATAGTTGGAAAACATATTTTCATAAAATTTACACCCCAAGATTGTGCACAATCTATGGCTTGTTTGTGCCAATTCATTTAAAGAAATTATAGACAAAGGGGTGCATATTGATAAGGCACTTATTGCTAAGGGACTTGTCTAGATTTTTGTATAGCATCAAACATCAAATAAAACCCAATCACCAGTCAAAATGGTTGTGAAATATAAACCTAAGGGTTTTAACAAGAATAAGAATGTGATAGGCAATGAAGTAACTGAAATAAGACATGTACAAATGGTGTAGGCCCTGCTAGCCCCAAATGTATTTAGTTCCCCCTAATCCACCAACCAATTTTCAAAGAGAACCTCCATAAAGGACATTCCATAATCAAATTAGAGTCTTTATCAAATTGGGAGATCTTGTTGAGATAGTGTTCTAAAAGCTCATAATAGCTAACCTAATTGTATGACTGGTACCAAGGCCATTTCCTCAAGATCAACCAAAACTTGATTGGTACAAATAAAATGAATGGTGTGAATTCCATCATGTTTTTGGTCATGGTTCCTATCATTGCATCCAATTATGGAACCTTATTGAATATATGATCAAGAGTGGTGAAGTTGAGATTAAGCTTTCTCTTCAGGGAACTGATCAAGATATGGGAATTTACCAAGATCTATTTCCTAAACATAATCAACATCCACTAAGGAATAATCAAAACCAAGGATATAATTAGTGGTAGAATAAAAACTAAAATCAAGGTCAAAATCATAATTATCATGATCATAATCAAGATCATAATACCCATGCTAACAACTTAGGTTACAACAACATGCCTTATGACTATAATAACATCATGGGATGCATTTTTGTAACTCAAATTACCACTATTACTATTAAATCCCATAAATAATCTCATGATCCTCATAGTATGGGACATATCATAGTGTCAACACCCTCTCCCTCTAGTAACACCACATCAAGTTTAAGCAACTTTGTTGTGCCTCCATTTGCACATGTTACTATTTCTTGACAACATCCTTTTTTTAATTACAAGGCTCCTCATCAACTCAAAATTATTCCAATGCAACTAGATTCCCATGAGTCACCCTTCAAGGCCCTTCACCTTCATCTTCTAATTAGTATGTCTCCATACCACCTCTAGGTTATGCAGTCATAACTAGATGCTCATGAGTTACCCTTCAGGGCCCTTTGCCCTCTTCTTCCACTGAATCCAATGTGAACATTGTGCCTTTGGATCCAAATCCTAACACTATGCCATCCAAGGCTAAATCATCTCATATTAATGTTGAAAAAACTTATAATCTATTAGATCAACTAAGTAAAACCCTATGCATATTTCCATTTTGGATCTTTTGCATATATCTGAAGTCCATAGGACTATTTTGATTAGCCTTTTATAAGAATCAATTGTTCCCAAATATGTAAATCCTAAAAAATTCCAAAAACTAATGGGACATTTATATTCATTTTTATAGATCATATTTGATCAAAAATATATGTCCACCATAGGTCTGAGCCATAATAACCCACTGTATATTGAGCTCATCATTGAAAACCATAAGATCAAATAGGTTCTTCTAAACAATGGTTCAGGGCTGAATATAGTGTCCCTAAAACTAGTACATATATTAGGCTATACTATGAAGGACATCCATCCATATTTGATCACCATAAAGGCTTATGATATTGCCAAGAGGGATTCTTTTGGTACCATTTATTTATTGATCATTATTGGGTCTATTTCCCACCACACTTTATTACATATTATGGACATTGAGTTTCCTTATATCATACTTCTTGGTCATCCTTAGATCCATAAAGTATAGGTCATTCCATCCACCTTACATCAGTGACTTAAGTTTCCCCATGATGGGATCGAGGTTACTATTCCCCTTGATCAATAGCCTTATTAGTATTTAAAACATCTAGTGGCTAAGTTTTGTAATTATAACTATTGTCTTGGTTCTAAATTTATTACAAAGAAGAACAAGGAGATAGTTTCACATCCACCACCATCCAATTATGTCAACTCTAGTGACCTTGCATCCACTTTGGCTAATCCATTTCCTATAACTCTTGTAAAACAAGTTGTTATAAAATATGTGGGCATTTCTATGTACTGTCTCAAGGATGCCTTCTATATTGTTAAATAGTCAAAGTCTCATAAAACATTTGGTAAACCCAAACCTTTTAAGAGCCCTAAAAAACCTAACTTGATCTGGAAATAGAAGAAAGAATATTGAAAACCACCTATGGTATTTATACCTACTACTTCACCAAAATAAGATCGAGAGGCTTTCATAGAGGGAGATTGGTTATATTCTTATTACATTATTGATTGCTTTCAAAATCCAAAATATCCTATCCATAATTAGATCATGGATAACTTTGATTATATAAGAAAAGGCCTTGGCCCACAAGCCTAAGGAATATTAGAAATCTTATCAACTAGAGTACCTAATTTGAATCATGGTCTTGGATTTATGCCACTTGGGGTGACCTCAATGCTTTTGATAGTGACTCTTATGAATCGACTAGTGATGAGACTCTTGGTAGTGATGTAGCATCCCATTATAGCCTTTTTAATAAGCTTACTAACTTGGATTTATTTGATCAAAATGTCATTATGACATTAACATCTCATTATTGTTTATGTCTTTGCCATCCCAAACTCATTGATTGGGACCAAAAAAATTTGGTCATACACCTGGATGAGTTTCAGAATGAAGAACCAATAGCATAATACATGGGCCTAAGAGATGGATTGCCCATTGGTGATCACAAATAAGGATTTGATTTTTCATTAGATCTTTCTACCTACTTTGGAGAGCAGGCAAACTTTCTTGGTCATAACAAAGATAAAACATCAAGATCTTTGGGTGAAAACCTCTTTAAAGCACTCATTAATCAAGGAAAAAGTAAAGATAAAGATAAGTCCTTAAGTGAAAACCTATTTTAGGCACTCTTGGATGGGAAATTTTTCTCATCCCCAAAGGACACTCAAGGTCCATCAAGTCCTAGCTCTATAGCTAGTAGAAGCATCTCTTCAGAATAATAGTAAATGTTTGAGCATCTCACTCTTGAGGTTCTAGAGATTTTTTATACTTGGATATTACCTGATATGTAAGATTTAAATTCATTTCATTATCTAGATCTTTTTGAGGAAAAAAATAAACTATAGTAGAATAATATGATCATAATCACACCTCGCCTACTATTTTTGAATATGGATCTACACTTCTTGTAAAAAACATAGTTGAAGTGAACTTGGGAACATATAATGATCCCAAAATTGTTTATCTTGGAGCTTATCTTATTGAAGCATAATTTTAACATGTTATATCCATTTTGATGGATTTCATTGACATTTTTGCATGGGCATATTTAGACATGCCAGGCTTAGACCCTCACTTGGTAGTGCATCAACTTGTTTTTCATCTAGATGCTAAATTAGTTAATCAAAAATTGAGAAAAATGCATCCACACATCACCCTCTTAGTAAAAGTCAAATTAGATAAATTATCAAGAGCAAGATTTATTACACCACTGGACTATTTTGAATGGATATCAAACATAGTTTCAATCAATAAAAAATCTAGAAGGTATACATCTTTGTAAAAATTTCATAGATATCAACAAATCATGCCCAAAAGATGATTTTCACCTACCCAACATCAACATGATCATCAATTATACTAATAGGTATAAGATATTATCCCTCATGGATGGATTTTATGGTCATAATCAGACCAAAATAGCCCAAGAAGATCAACACAAGACTGCATTCACCACTCTGTGGAGAACATTCTATTAACAAGTCATGCCATTTAGATTGAAGAATGATAGAGCCACATATCAGCATGCCATGACTATCATCTTCCATGACATGATACATGATATTTTTGAGGAATATAATGATGAAATACTAGAAAAAACAAGAACACGTGTTGGATATCCTGATGTTCTACAAAGAATCTTTGGAGGTTTCATTAATATAAAGTCTGCATGAATCCTAAGAAGTGTGTCTTTAGATTCACTTTAGGGAAATTTCTAGGTTTCATTATATCACAAATAGGGATCAAAGTTGACACTAATAAGGTCAAGACCATTGTTTAAATTCCTCCCCTTTAAATCTTAAATAGCTCTTAATCTTGTAAGGAAAGATCCAGTCAATCCATAGGTTCATTTCTTGACTGAAAGATAAGTGCTACCCATTTACTCATATCTTGAAGAAAGGGGTCACATTTTAATGGGATAAAGACTATTAGTTAGCATTTACAAAGCTCAAAACATATTTTTCCAACTCACTAGTTTTGAGACCGACAACACCTAGATAACCACTACTTCTTTACATATCAGCAACTGAGCATGCACTTGGGGCACTTTTGACCCAACATAATGATCAAGCTAAAGAACATGCATTTTATTATTTGAGCCACACACTAATGGCTTATGAACACAATTATACACCTATTAATAAAATGTGTTTAGCTATGGTTTTCACTTCCCAAAATTTATGACATTATATGCTAAACAATAAAATAATTATCATCACTAGGGTGGATCATTTCAAATTTCTATTATCCAAAGTAGCTACAACAAGATGCATGGCCAAATGGGTCATGCTCCTAAGAAAATTTGATGTTGAATATTAGAATCAAAAATATATCAAGGTATAGGTTATTATTGATCAACTTGTAGAGGCCCCTATTGTAGACACTCAACCACTCAGATTCAAATTTTTAGATGATTCTATCATGACAATGGAAGAAGTGCAGCATGATCCTGAATAATGGAAGTTATATTTTTACGGTTCTTTAACTTCTCATGGATCTAAAGCCAACAAATTTTTGATTACATGATAAGGGGATCTGATTCTCAAAGATTTTCATATCAATTTTAATTGTACTAACCATATGGTTGAGTATGAGGCACTTATTATAGGACTATGTCTTGTCGTATAGTGGGACATTTAGCACTTAATGGTCTATGGTTATGCCAAATTGATCATTAATCAAACCACTTATCAGTATCAAACTAGAGATGAAAAACTTTTACCTTCCAATAAAATTATTGATAATCTCAAAGTTAATTTTAAATCTCTGTAGTTTAAACAAGTTCCAAAAACCAACAACAAATATGTTGATACAATGGAAATAATTGGTTCCATGATATAGATTGATGGCAGTGATAAAGAGTATCAATTTTTTATGTAAAATCTTATACAACCTACACATATTATACAAAATTTAGAAAGGGTATGCACCATTATTGGTTCTAATCCCCCACCTAAACTACCTTGGCATCAATAATTTTATAATTACTTCTATGATCACATTTTTCCACCTGACCTATCCAATAACCAACATAAACTATTCCTTCACTGTCTAGCCCTTTATACCCTTTTTGGAAACACACTTTATTCCAAAGTCTATGATGGATTGTAACTTAGTTGTTTATCTTCAAGATAATCCAAGATAGCACTAAAGGAGGTTCATGAAAGAATGTGTGGGGCCCACATCAATGGTGTGGTCTTAGCTTAAAATATCCTCAAAATAAGCTATTATTGGCCAAAAATGGAGACAAATGCTTAAAAGTATGTAAATAGGTGTTTTCTTTATCAAAAACATAGAAATTTGATACACTTACCTTCTTTACAACTATAGCCAATTACAACACCATGGTTGTTCTCTACTTGGGGCCTCAATCTCATTAGGAAAATAAATCAAACATCTTCAGATGGCCATAAACACATTTTAAATGCTACTAAGTACTTTACTAAGTGGATTGAGGCCATTCCTCTCACTTATATTACCAAGGATCAAATAGCTAAATTCAATCATTACCATATCATGTATCGATATGGCATCCTAGCTTGCATTATATCTAATAATGGTGGATCCTTTATAAATAGAGATGTTAAAGACCTTTATGCAAAATTCAAAATCAAGCACAAGAAATCCACACTATATAACCTGAAAGGAAATGGATAAGTTGAGGCATCAAATAAAACCATTGTATCCATTTTAAAGAATATTTTCACTGACATTGGCCATAATTAGCACTTGTAAATCTTTCCTACCCTTTGGGCTTATCGAACCAGTCATCGAACCCCCATAAGAGCCACTCTATGCTCTATTATTTATGGCACAAAAGATATTATCCTGATTGAGATCAAGCTACCTTCATTATGAGTTTCTTTGGAGTGTAATGAAGATGATAAAAAATATAGAGTCTTAAGGTTGCAAGAGCCAAAACTTCTTGATGGTAAATATTTGACTGCTCTAGAAAACTTGTAAGCCTATCAGAATAGATTGTGAAGAATCTATAACAAGTGCATTCTCCCTCAGGATTTTGATATTGGTGATTTGGTCTTGAAATAGAATTATAAGAATATAAATGCTAAATGAAATAAAAAATGTAAGTTCTAACCTAATTAGCTTGGATAATATGTTATTATATGAAACTATCGATCAAGGGCATATCGACTCGCTACTTTGAATGGTGAAGAACTTCTAGAACCCATGACCATTATTCATCTTAAAAGGTTTTAGGATTGATAGATTTAAACCATTATCTACAACACCCCTTACTTGGGGGAAACTTATGCTGAAGTATTTTATCCTACTATTATATCCTAGACCATCCCATGTTGGACCATATTCTTTATTTTAACCTACCCTCAACCATTCTTTAGAGAAACATATTATTTTCACAACTCTGGATAGTGAAAGCTTTGGACCATTGGCACTCTAAGCATATTTTATCCCACCCTAGACCATCCTCTTTTGGACCATATTCATTCTATACAATTCTTTTTGAGAACCACATTCTTTTTATGTCTTAGGTTATTGTAACTCAGACACTTATATCCCTTAACCAATTATGACTCATGGGCATTATGGACACAATGGATACTAGTTATACAAAGTATATCAGCATGGAAAATATTTTTTAGCCTCTTCTACAAACAAGTGAACATGGATATCATAACATATAGTTTTTTTCCTACTACATGGTTCTTCATATTTCATCTTATGTTGCACATTGTTCTATTATTTTGTAGGAATTATTGCCTTAACAAGATCTTCGCTCTCATCAATTTATAAGCATGTGTCATTGCATCTGGATTAGCTGTTATTGGAATGTCTACTTTTAGACGAGCATCCCCTTGATTAGTTGGTTCCCCTTATATATATTTTTATCCTAGAAACACCAAAAACATTAGAAAATGATCTACAAAAGATCAAAAACATTATCTTAGGATTTTATACATTATAATCTCCATGCTCTTGCATTTTTCAAGTAATTATCCCACGTGCTTATCTTTTTTAAACCATTCTAATTTATATGCTCTCACCATTTTATGATCCCATCTTCTCATTTATTATAAAATATTAATCATGTCTTTCTGATCATCACATTTGTCTTCTATCACACTTTATGGGAGAACTACATTTGACCTGAATTTCATGTTGGGCCACGTATTCATAGAACTATGTAGGTAGCATCCACTTGTCTTGTACATATGGAAGTAGCTCAACCACCCCCTTCTTTTTCTTCTCTTCCCCCTTTTCTTATATGTTATTTCCCTATCATTTGGAAAGAACCTTGTGTCCTTGTTCTTATTACGTTATTGTACAAAGTAATGCCTCTACTACACGCACCAAAATAATTGTTTTTAAACCACACTAACATCATTTTTATTTGTGTATATTTATTTGATTTTTATTGGTGTTTTATTATGATTTCTTGTCTCTTCATTTATTTATTTCTTTCCTTTGGTTGTTTCTTTTCTGGTCTTTTGTTTTGTTGTTTAGTCTTGTTCTTTTCTTTTATTTTTTCTAAGTACATCTTGATAATACACATGGATCTTGATTATTCATATCTTGATTTAATGTTGTTTATTAAGTTTTTATTCCTTTTTTTTTTAACATTCGTATTCCTACTTAAGTATTGATTTTCCATATCTTGATTTTAAGTTAGGTTCATTTATGTTTTCTTTTTCTTTATTTTTGTTTGTTTTTGTTTAGATGTAAATAGTTGTAACTCTAGTATTGGTAGTTCTTATCATTATCCTTATTTATAAACATTCACATTTGAATCATCTTAGCATAATTGAAATGCCATGTCATTATAAGTTCCTCATACTTATGATGCCTAATTTCATTGTGCTATAGTAAGTACTTTGTGCTTTGGTTCTAAGTCTCAATGTTGATGTAGCTCTGATGATTAGCTCTCAAGAACACTAATCAAACTAGGTACCTATGGATTTTTTCATACTAAAATCTTTGCAAGACTTGCATATCTTGGCATGCATCATGAGTCTAATAAAATAGTTGTCAGTTTTCTTCATCCCTCATTCCATTATCTCCCACTTCTAGATGAACTACATTGGCTTGAGGTCTATTTGGACTATGTAGGTAGCACTTGTATACATGACATATCTCAAGTTAGCTCAGTCATCTTCATTCTTATTTTCATCTCTTTCATCTTTTTTTTATTCTAATTATAATCTCTAAAAAAAAATTCCCTTGTTATATCAATATTTTAGTGTACAATTGATCTCAGGATTGATCATTTCGTAAGTGCACAACTTACACCCTAGCTTGGGTGTGTTCAAAGTGTGTCACTTATATTTTTGGAGTGTATCCTTCCCATTCCCCCCATTATTGGGGACCATTTTATTCTAATTATATTTTGATCACTAATGGAATAAATTTGTGGAAGCATTATCTCCTTTATATTTAATCTGTTATACGGGTTAATCTCACTTTCTCTCTATTTTTTAGATTCTATCCTTCTCTTTCATCCTCATATGTCCTCTTGAGAAGGCATCATGGGTCATTTCCTTATAATTTCTTCTTGAAAACTCTCTTCTTTTAAAATATGTTGCTTCATTGAATCTCTTGTTATGTCTTCTCAAATAGGGAAAAAGTATAGACATTCAATTCCTAACACCATTGTGTTGAAATTATCAATGTTACTCAAAATTTATGAAAATGTACAATTTGGGCCAAAATCACTAAAATGCACTAAATGGTTCAATATTATCATATAGGAGTGATGATTTAGGCTAATGTATCCCTAAATGGGGCAATTTATTTTATGTGATTGTTAACTTTGATCAAATCATTTTAAGTCAAAATGATGAAAATACATTTTGGTGCTCTGGATCACTCTTATCTTTTAATTCAAAAGAACATGAGACATGCATTTATTATTTTGTTTTGACATCATCCTAAATGGAATGATGGTCTTTATGTAACTAACATTGCTTTCTAATTCTTCTCTAGTCAAATTATGACCCAGTAATATGACTTTCTGACCAGTTTGATTAATGAAGTGCACCAATTTCTAAAGAATTGCACTAAATTTAATTAATCTTGCTTAGATAAATTAAACCAAATTATAAGCTTAAGTAAGAGTTCCATGGAAGTTATTTAATATTTATTTATTAGAAATTGATTCCTATTAACTGCATCATCAAGTGAGGTCTTTTTTGGGGTGACATTCATAGGCCATAAATGCAACAAATATCAAGATTATGGCTTCCCATGCCTCTTTAATACCCCTTCCTCCCAAATCATTATGAGGATATTTATGGATTTTATTTACATAATTGGATTAATTCATGACCACACATTTTGATTTTGAGATGGATGATCATGATTGATCCTGATTAATTTAGAAAATCTATAAATAGGAGGGCCAAGACCACTTTGATTAAGCTTAATTTATGTAAACTTATAATACAAGATTCTCTCCATAGCCTTTCTTTGTGTTGATTACTATGATTTATTTGTATTACGATAGATTCATTGATAGGCATAACCTTTATTTTCATATCATGATCCTAGATTATACTTGGTGTTCTTGATATGGTGGAGGAGCTTGCCTTGCACCATTGTTCAAGACTTGAGCACCAAATCAAGGGGAACACACATTTTGGGCCACTTATGGATGGTTTTATGATCTTTGGAAGGTAATATATGTTTTATTTCTTTCATTGAGTTTTTAATTGTCATTTACACACCCCGTTCAATAGGTTGGCTTAGATTTTTAGTTCTTTATGCATTTCTTATGTTTTTTATGACTAATGTTTGATCTAACCATATTTGTAATCCATCTCTATAGTAAGGAGTTAGAATAGAATGAAAATTTTTAGAATCAAATAAAATTTCACCCCTAAATCTATGAGAGAAAGTAGGGGAGGGTGAAAGAGGTTATTCTACTTGAGCACCTATCATTAAATTAAAGATGGTTGAAAGGTCATTTCCTCTATGTTGAAGAAATTTGTAAATGAAGAAGATAATTTCAAGGGTGTACTCAAATTAACACTCATATTTTAAGGATAATAGAATATTATGAACTGATGATGAATGAGGATTCCCATAATTGGTAGTACAAGTGGCAACGTGCACATTGCATTCATCTAAAGTGGAAGCCACAAGCTATTTTTGGGAAAACCTATTAGGATGGGTAAGAATCATCATGTTTGTTGGATTTGAATTTTTATTATCCTCAAATATTAAATTCATGATGAGAAAAAGAGGCTAAATAAGTGATGAAAAGAAAATTCATAAAATAGGATAAAGAATCAAACTAGTCGACTGTGTTCTACAAACTATGAATAAAATAGAGACAAAGAGAACATAGTCATGCAAGTCAAATTTATACTGATAAATAGGAAATAGGATAAGAAATATTAATACATAGTTAGATAACTTGACTATGTATTACTTAAATAAGGGACTGAATAGAAAGATAAAGAGACATAGTCAGATAGGTTGACTGTGTACTATAGGTAGATATTATGAATAGTCTGTAAAAGATTGTGTTAACAAAGATGATGGTGTTCTAAAAATAAATAAGGGTTTTTAAAGATAATATATAAGTAAATGAAATGAATCATAGAAGCAATTATATCAATGTGATTGATCCAATTGGAACACACATCACAAACCTTGCACAAATGCTAGCTAATACAAGTTTTTCAATACAAAATACAATTATCAAAGAGTAGGAAACAATTTTAAAGTAAATGTTAAATAATTGGTCATTCCTAAGTGTTATTAAGTTATAATGAATTTTAATTTTAAAGTGATTGGGAAGTTTTCTGTAATGAGGAACTAAAAATTAGTCTAAAGCTAGTTTCAAGAAGTTAAGGCTAAAAGGGATCTATATTGGTGATGGTATTGACTTAGTATTGGGTCTACCCCCTCACTTCACAATCCCATAGTGATAAGGGTGTTGGGTTATTTGAAAATATATATCATCAACCACATGTTTATACTTAGACAAAAAACCAAGTCAGTTTCCCCCTTGGTGATGAAATCTAAGTAGGTAGGCTTAGGAAGACAAATGTTGAATGTTTTTTATGTGTAAAGTGATTTGGAAGTGTGTGCAAAAGAGAAAAATAGTGTGTCTAAAATGGAAATTTGAAAACCCACCTAATCACTCTATGTTTTTTACTCTAAGCATACAAGTAAATTAAAGGAAAGGTGAATTAATTACTAGCAAAAATAGATTAATTCCTTGATTTTGAAGAGTATAGAGTCAGTTTAGGTGACACTATATGCAAATAATGCATAACAGAGTTGACTAGGTTGTTATTGTTCTACATAATCAAGATCTAGAAGAACATATCCAATCAAATCAACTATGTCTTTGAGATAAAAGATAGACTATAGAACTGTGTCAAGTTGGTCAACATAATTGGTTATAGAGATATAATTTTATAAACTTCAAACTTTTGAAAAATAGTACTAAAAGAGAAGAATTGAAATGACAAAGAGAGTAAGAATTAACCTTGGTGGGTTAGAAGATGTTTAGATTGTAAAATGTTATGTTGTGATGCTTCAAATGTTAATTCAATTATTATACTAATAGATTCCACTAGCTTGAAAGCTTTTTCAAACCCTATGTGTTGAAAAAGAAGTTGCAAATAAAGTCAACTAGATCGATTATGTTTGTAGACTTATATGCTAAAAGAAGAGAATTATGAAAAGAATCAATTGGTTTGACTATGTATGAAAATATATAAGTAAAAAATAACACTATGTCAAACTGATCAATTCAGTCACTTGTATTTAGATACGACCTGCACAAACAAAACATAGTCATTTTGGAGTGATTATGTGTTAAACCTATGCATAGATTGTTAAAACTATACTGACACATTTGATACAGTATTTTAAAAATAAAAATATCTAATATGATGAGAAAATTAAAGTGTGAAATAAAACCTACAAGGGTTTGGTTCACATTGGGTTCACCAAAATGTATACAAAGGGAAATGCAGTTGATCTATTAATCAATCCTAGATCAAAGAAGATAAATCCTACTTACACTTTTGATTGTTGATACATTACATATTAAGGGTCATGACCAAGATGGATATGTTATACCTAACCAAAGGATCTCTTTACCAAAATAACAACAATAGAGAGGGTTCTAAAGCCTCTAGTCAAAAAACACCATGCAATAACCCTAGTTAGGTCCTATGTTTTCATATTTACTAAGTATAATGACAAGTAAATTAAATATAATGTAGTTCTCACCAAATCTTATAGCATAAAGTGGGGGTAATAAATAAAAATTAAAAATACATAGAAGATCTATAATCATGTCAATGCATATGAAATTATAATTCATGGGAGAGAAGAACAAATTTTAATCTATCTACTCTTACAAAGGAATAACAAAGTTAGGAATACTTAACTTTGAATATGAACCCGTCAATCCTCAATCTCTTCCTTAGCCAAGGTGCTTCACAAGAGTTTGTTTGGGTATGTAAGGATAACAAAGATAGTTCAGATATAGGTTATCAACTTCTCTATAGATAATAGTCTTATTCTTCTTTTTATTTTAAAAAATGGTGAGATGAATGTGTATATATAGTTGAATCTAACCCTAAACCTTTCTAAAATTTTAGTTGATAGGGTTTTCCCAATCAACTATGTATTATTGTTTACTAAAAAAAAGTTAGGTCTTAATCTAGATCATCTAGAGCTGACCTAGACCCATAGCATACTTTTATCAATTTGAATACAGGGTCAATGGAGCTGATAGTTTAATACAAACCATCAAAAATGATTTTAGGAATAGGAAGGGGATAATGAAGGTGGTGAAATCTTGGAGGAATGTGTAAGAGAGGAGGCAATTATTAGGAAAAAACATAAGAGAAGGTTGTGTAAATAGCAAGTGGTGGTATAGAGGACAACAATCTTACAAAGAACCAATGGTCTGTCCACCCCTTTCATGGTACACCCTTTAAGGCATACACTCAGAGATATTGAATCCTGATAGGTTCCTACAAGAGATAAAATATCAATAATTGATAAAGTTTGAAAATATTATGTGTATATAAAAACTAGTTATCTTCATATAAATAGTATGATTTAATGGCTTAAATGTTTATGGTATTATTAATGGGAAATTAAGTATGAATAATGTCTAGTATTATCATAGATATGAAGGATAAATAAATTATTTTTAAATTGTTACATGATTTCAATAAATATTGGTTGGATTTCTTAACCATCAAAATAATATATAAAGTCACTTTGTGCATTTTAAGGCAAACATATACCAGTTTGTAAGCAACAAAAAAATAGGCATCAAGAATAATCATAACCCTAAATTTTATTGCATATTTGGATTATTATAGAAAATTTATGAAATTTTAAAAAAATAGAACCTCATTTTGAATATGTATGCAAGATGTATATCCCATAGAAGTTACCTTCAGTAACTATTGTAGGTCACCTACAACAATTTTTGGAGGTGACCATCTTCTAACTATGAATAGTTAAGACCCATTGTATTCATCCAACCATTTCTAACTAACCTATAAAAGTGTGAAAAGTATTTTTTACATGTTGTAAGGTGTTATAACCAATTTTAACCACTTTAATTCTCATTGGACTATGAATTTCTATTTATTTTACATGGTTACAATGTCCTATTATCTAAAACATATTTTTTTTATTTTTTTTATTTTGGCTTAGCTATTTTTACTATTGTAACCTCTAGATTTCAACATCTCCAATTAAAATATCTACCTCCCTTACATAAGGATAAGAGCTACATGTGGTAGAGGATAGTTAGAGAATAATAGAAGTTAGTAGAGAAGAGATATATAGATTAAGTATTGTTGTAACATTTTATTTAATTTTCATGTAGAAATACTTTTCATTGTTATAAGATTATTCAAGTAATTGAAGTGAGTTGAAGTAAATCAATCACAACTAAGTAAGGTATTAGAACACAAATCCAATTGAGGAGGTCCCACTCACAAGAAGTTATGGTGAAAATATTGATCTGTTAAGTAGTCTTTATTTTCATTTTGTGAAACATTTATATTTTTCTTAAATTTATCTGTGTGCATATTTTGAGTTCATAAGTTTATTTTAGTATAATAAATATGTGTTTATATATGGAAATCTTAAAATTATAAATTAATAAATCAATTCCAAAAAAAATTGTCTTGTAATTTATTTTTCATAAGCATTTGGTTTCTAGTGTTTACCTTTATTGCAAGTGTGTTGTTTCAATTAGCAAGTGTGTTTCCTATACACAAAGCTTAGTATCACATCCCTCAAAAGTGACTAGTGCCAAAATATTTCCAAAACACATGCCTCTAAGTTGATAAAAAAATAAAGTAGCATCATTAATAAACTGAACGGTTACCTATTGGGTAACTATGTCAAGTTATATGCAAGTTTTAAGTACATCAAGTTTAATCAATAGTTGATTTTTATCATCATAGGGATATAACATTATTCTCAAGGGAATTTTTATTAGTTTATTTTGGTGGTGGACCATCCATAGTAATCAAAGGAGGTATGTATGATGCATGTGTGAAAATAGGCATATTAATCTTTTATAAACCTTGATATGATCCCATACTTAGGAATGATGTCACTTATGTAACTTGATATGTCAATATAGGAATAAAATCAATCATATAAAATGAAACACTTGAAGTGGTAGTATTAAAAACTTAAAAATGCACCTCTTGTTGTTGTGCTTGAGATGTGGCAAGCTTAGCTTGATGTGCAGTCTTAGATGTTAGGACATTAATGAAGCCCTTGAATAATATTGGATAATTATTTAACTTGCTCAGGGTCTACCCCATTAATCTCATTAGGATTAATTATATCAAATCACTCATGATTATCTTTTTTATCATGTTTAGTTTCAATATCTTGATTATCTTTTTCATCATCAACATCATTTTTGAATTGTACATAACTTTGATTAGTTATATTATCAAATTGATTGAAAATATAGTATTTTCCATTTTAGGAGAGATCATAGGAATATGAATATTCTCTATATGGATTGCACTTAATCAAGCACTATTCATTAGAGAAAAAAGGGAGCTACCTTTATTGGGTGGCATAAGATGGAATCATACAATTTGAAAAAGTAAAGAGAGAATTGGTGTAACTAGATAGGATGTGTTTAATTCATCATCTCTCATATATAGTGATCCCAGTTACAAATAGTGAATAAGTCCCAAAGGGCCACTAACTACAAAGGATTCCACCATCCTATAGCCTCACTATTATGTCTTTAAGGTATGTTGAGAGTAACTTATTATGGTTAACCTCTTACCAACATTATATAACCAAATGATTGAAATACTTCCTATGGTTGAAATGAAAATCCCATATGCATTTATGATATACCATGAGGTGTATGGAAAATAAATTCTATATCTAATATTTAATAATGGCTTGAGTATTGGATTAGTACTCCTCACACCAAAACTTAGGTAAAATTGATGATCATTTTTTTTAGAATGATAGCTCCTATGAGTTTTACAACTACTAGAACATGGTTCTAGAAAACAAGAAAAAGAAAGAAAAAATAAATTAAAATGCAACTGAAAAAATTATTTTTGTGCATGGAAATCATGAATTCAATATAAAATCCCTAGGTCAAAGAGAAATCATAGAGAAACACTCAATCAAATAGTACAAAGGATGATCAAATTTATCTTTAGTGTATGAGAATCATGAATTCAATTGAAATCCTATAATAAAAATTAAAAAATAAATGTTCAAGCAATAAATGGGTTCACAAATATGTTCTACCCTATTTTTTATTTAATAGTGTTTAATAAGTATACAACTTTGAAATATTTTCATATTTTAATATATGATATTTAAGCATGAATATCAAATTACAGAAGAATTGACAATTGAAATTGATTAACAAGTGGCATATGATAAAAAAAAAGTAAGTACAATTAAGAGCAAGATAATTATCATTTTATAGTTTATGGTTGAGTTTAGTAAGTGTTTAAAAGTGATAAATAAGATAAAATAGGACTGTGACAACTCAAGTCTAGAAGCAGAGTCTATGGTTGTGTCTGGACAATTTTGTGCTCCCTAGAAATATTTGTAGTGTAGCCCTGTCCATTAACTACAAACTGGTATTCTTTAAAAATGATGAAACTATGATGGTTTTGTTGCATGCATCTATGTCTACTAATGAGGTTGAGATATTCAAATTTTATTAGTGTCATGTAAAAACCTCTATTTTCCTTCTCTTTATCTTACAAATTATAGGTATACTTGTGAGAGATAGAGATCTATATAAAAAATGGAAGTGTAATGGGATGAACTGACCCCAATCACACCCATTGATAATTAACTATTACCTATGTATCCAAATGCTTCAAGGAATGAATCAAACCACATGTAGTCCTCTCGCCTAATGTGATTGTATAGATTTTATCCTTGACTATATGTATGTAGCTATAAATTTGGATTTTACACTTGAAAATGTTAGCGCTTGACTTGATTTGAGACTATTCTTAGTGATTGATATTGAATTTGGGAAGAATATAATTGATTTTCTCAATGTGAAATAATGTAATAGATAGATGCTAGATAGATATTAAGTCTATTAATGAATGACCTTTGATTTGCTTATATAGTGAACCTTTTGATTAATTCTTTTTAGCAAACAAGTGAAATATATAGGATGAACTAAATGAATATTTCAAATTTTAGAAGCTATCTATTAAATGGTACAAGTGCAAGGTCATGTTAGCTAGAGCGTACTTGTCTACCTAATGTGAACATGTCCCAAAAAATGAATGATAGTTAGCTTGAGGTTATAATTAGTCTGAAAGTGATACAAGGTATTTTGAGCATTAAATTAGAAATTTGTGTGTAGTCATGATGGCAAATAGAGGGGTTAGGCCTGTATATTGATAAATGACTATAATAATAGTGAGTAGGTGTCATATATTTTAGTGTAAGTCATGTGATTCAAATTATGTCAAGAATTAACATTGTCAAGTACCTATGACTAGATTTAGGTATTTACATATTTGTATATATATGAGTCTAATTGGGTAATTTCTCATGCTACACTATCGAAAATGTACAAGACAAACCATAAGAATATACTATATTTGAAAAGTGATCATTGTTGGGAGAGGATTGGTACCATCAGGCTTGAGCCAGTATTGATTGTCAATACTAACCTAGTTTGACCACCAACTCATGCACATGAGGACTAAATTGGGCATCTGGGCATGTGTTTATGTAAAATAGTATGCATATTTGAAATAGATAGTGAATTTATTGTAGGTGTGTAACAAAAAAATACAAGGGTTGGACCCATAGAAAGCACTAGGATATGGTGAGACACAAATTTTGGACCTTATTTATGTGCACAAGTTATAAGTGATAAATGTATGTCAAACTTATCATGCATGAGTATTTAATACCATATTATAGTGACTATAATTAATATTATATCATCATATTACACATTGTGATGGTTTCCCTCTCAAAAAAATCTGTCATTTATTTTTAATATTCTTATATGCTTACAATTATCTTGTGTAAATCTACTCAATTATACCCTTATTATTATGAAGTATTATTTTTATTCAATTTCAATTATTTATATTTCATTCATTATTAGTCCCAAAGGGAGGGACTAATACTACTTGTTACCCTTTAACATGCCATTAGTCTCTTCTTAATTACCCAGTGACATCATGTTGTTTCTTGTGCTGACAAATATGCAAAGAAATAACCAAAGGTAAGATGTAAGGTACTTAGGTCAAGGATAAATTAATATTATTTTGTTTCATTTGATTGGACCAAACATTTACATGTTATGAGACAACTTCACTACAACCAAAGCATCACTGCTACACCTACCTTAAATGCCAATGAAGACATGGCATGCTAAAATGGTAGCATATGACTAGTTATCATGCGGCTATTTGCAGTCCCTATGCATAATTTTTTATTATTTTCTTGTAGGTACATGGTGGATATCCCTTCTATACAGCTATGATTTTCATCTATTTATAGTTTTAGCCACACAAATGCTCTAGTTTATAATTATAAGTAAGTTAATGACAGTGAGCCTACTATAAGGCACATAAGATGCTACTAAACTGGGGTTATAGTAGGTTGTATATAGTAGTGGTCATCAATTACATTTCTGCTAGGTTCTATTTTCATAATTTCCTAGTTGATAAGCTCATGAAACTCCATGTCATTTAGCATAGGAAGAGGAAAAGGAAGATGAGCCATAATCTTATAGTTAAGGAGAAACAGTAACACCATCAAGGGATTAATGGGGAGGGACATTCTCTTTTATTAAATTTTTTTCTACATCTTATTATTATGATTCTAGTCATAGTTTTCTATAGTAGCATTTTCTTCAATTTCATTATGCTCTGCCACTCTATTACTATAATTTTGATTATGATTTTCATGAGTAGCATCCACTTCTATTACATCTTACTCTACAACTCTAATATTATGATTCCAACTTTATTTGTGTTGAACATCTTCACCAACAAGATCTATAGGTTCATCAATATGAATAATTCTATAACCCACATGGTATTCCGTAATTAAAGGAATTTCTTTGCCCTAGCAATATCCTTCAATTAGTGTATTTAAGTTAATATGATGATTTCATGATGGCCTTTTATTGGACTTCCTAAAAAATACTATCTCTTTACTTTACAAGGAATCATGGGAAGCTAAAAAATGGAAAACACAAATTAAATTTTAATAGAAAACATATTAGACTAAATTAGCATACTTAATTTTCTCCACCTTGTTTGTCCCTTTAAGATAGCCTCCCTTATCTATCCATATAGTGTATAAATATGGTTCATGATGGAAGCTACTATTTTTACTGAGTGTGGATTTCCTATCAATAGATAGAGAATTACTAGAAAAATTGTTTTAGAAGTTTCATAAATTTTATTATGGTTCATGATTTCCAGATTTACAGGATTGTTTTTTATCTATTGTTAAGTAATTTTAATATTATGAAAGACTATTATCAGAATAGTTTCTTATAGTTTGTTGTAACTTGTGGTGCTTCTCTTTAATGTATTATATATAACTATTTCATTGTGACTTTCCATCTTTTTGGTCTTTAATAAGTTATTCTATATCAACAATTAAAGAAGACAATAGTTTTCCCAATTGTCTAGTTAGCAATTGACCCAAGTTTCTACTTTTGATAGGTGCTTCAGTTGGGCATGTGTGGGCATGGTTTGATAGATCATTTATTACAAGCTACCATTGCTTTCCCTTCTATGGTATTACCTTGCTTAACATGTCTTTCAATATATGATGTATATGCCTTTCAGATGTTGGATTAATGGCACTTGTACAAGCAGCTCCTACACTAAATTTTGTAGATTTAAGATGATGTTCATTTTCTTATAAAGTTGGAATTAATGCTCTATCTGACCATTTAACTCCAATAATTAGGGAATTGCATTTATAGGAGTGCTAGCAGCTAGATGTAGTCAAGATTCTACCTACACTAAAGAAGATGCACAAGTTGGAAGTGGTATCAGTGGAAGAGATACCGAGTGTTACTATAGAAATCCAAGAGTCAAATAGGAGCACCTAGTAACTTCCAAAACCTCAAAATCTATATCCATTCTTGATTCAATGGAGACTCAAGAAGATCCCACTAAATAAATGGGAGAAAGATCAAATTAGACTGCTCAAATGTACAAAACAATAGAAGATATAAACCTCCATAACATTCAGCCAAACAATGCTCAGATGTCTTCTAAAAAAAGGCCTCGATAACCTTAAAACAACCTGATAAGAGAAGGAGAATCCCTTGATGCTTAGGTTTTCAGTATTTAAAGGGCATATTTTTTTAATTAGTTTCATCCAGAATTTTTTGGTGGTTACTTTTTTTATGTAAGCAAACAATTAGAACACTAAATATATGAAATAAAATAGATATGTAATTAACCTTTCAAACATAGATCTGAACCAAATAATGATTCCAAAAACTATTGTATTATCTATTACATATATTTTAACTAGCATACATACGCATTTTTTAGAGCATCTTAAAATCACATATCTCATTAAGGAAGAATATTATAAACATAGAAGGAAAAATGGCTGGGGAACTACTCATTGTCAAAGTTCTTCTCCTTAGGTGTTCCCTCCCTGTCTAGTGCATTTCCATAGTGCCTCTACTTCAGATCCTTTGATTAGACCAATTGAAATGCCTTGCCAAAATATTCACTACGCCTTTTGATTCTCCAAATAAAATAAATTTTTTATTTATTTATTTTCTCTGATTGCAAACACTTAATCAATTACCTTTTCTCTTTTCGATGCCCCTCTTTAAAACTTACAAGTTTCAAATTTAATTTTCCAATGTTGGTACCCATTTGCCAATGAATAGGTGATTTATTTTTCCCATGCTAGTAGCTTACCCATTCCCCAAGGAGTAGGTGACCTTATAAGCCACCCTTGCAAGTCATTGTTTAATTGAAGGCAATCACAAATAGTTTTGTTTTTTAAACATATATACCATAAAACTAAAATAATGGAGTGTTTTCACTCTAATCTTGCACATTTTCATTATAACATTGGGAAATGGCAGGTGTCACAATTACATTGAAATATATCAATCCTAAAATTTCGATAATGTACCTCTCACCATTGGCATTTATAGGCCATAAACACCCTCAATGTGTAGTTGTAGAAAGTGCAACAGATATGTAGTAGAGGCTAAATTTAAATGTAGATATTTGAAAAAATTAAGTTCCTAATGGCCTTCAACTTTGAATTTGAAGACAGCCATGTAGAATTCTTTGATGCCATTAACTTCACGAGAGGCTATATAAGTGGTATGTTGTATAGGCTCAAGGTATGTCATATTCTTTGCACTATATATATGCAATTCTTGTTTTTTGTTTTCTCTATATAAACAATAAGTATATGTTTACATTATTTTCTTTCAGACTTTTTAATGTTTTTCTTTTTTTAATGTTTGTAAGTGTTACGTATTATATGTATATATGTTTACTTTTCCATCATATATAACATATTTTTTGAAAAATCCTTCTATCATTTTCTTCTTCAACAATTATCACCCCAGAGAGACTTGACACTTCATACCCCTTGTTACTTATCTCTCTATAATTTCATTATATTAAAAGGGAAGGGCATGGAAGTGTATGATGTTGTTCTTAGACTAATCCACTTGTTTCCCACACTTGTAAATTTTGTTTCTTACTTTTGAGTCATTTACATTTTTTGTCATCTCTCAAACAAATGAGGAAACCTCTAAAATCATAATTTTATATAATTAAAGTGATTCCCCAAAGTTGACTAATAGTTCATGAAATTAAAGTGCATAAAATTGCTATGCACAAGGCAAGTACCCAACAATGGAATTGATATGGAAAAGCTTTAATTTAAAAAAAAACATAATTACCCCACCAATCATCCATGAAATTATCAATGCATAAAATTGTTGTAATCGAAATAGAAATCAACTTACGTAGCACACTTGTTGTAATAGAAATAGGAATCGACTTACGTAGAGGCATAAAAATCATTACTTTGGATTGTGGAGAATTAACATTTGTTGAGGAATGTCTCCATTACATTCCACAAGTGGAAAAAGGGCTGGAATAGAATGTGTCATTTGAATGGAGTAGAATTAACAAATGATGGGCCACCTCTCTTAATTTGCTCTTCATTTCCCACCTTAATATCGATAACTTGAGAATTTGGAAACCTTAGGTTCAACTACAATCTTTTTATTTAATAAAAATAATTGAAATTTGAATTATTAAAATTAATAAATTGAAGCTTCAATAATTCATTATATTTAAAAAAATTAAAATATAAAATTTTAATAATTTATTTTATTTATTAGATTTATAATTAAAAATAAATAAAATTTTTAACTAAATATAAGAATTTCTTTTTTAATTAAAAACACACTATATTGTTTTATTTAAATAAATAACAAAAGTACAAATAATAGTTTATAATAAAAAATAGTTATTTGGTACTCACAACTTATTAAAATGAAGGATTCCAAATATCAAGTTAGAAGCTCATTAGAGGGCCACAACAACAAAAGGTAAAATAATCAAAACGTCATAAAATTTAGAGTTATATATACATCATAACAAAACTAAGAACAAGAGATGATTCGCCATTCGATAAGAATAAGTCCCATACAAAATATTTTACAAATAGTAAATTAAGGACCTTCCACACATCTTGACTATTAAAATCCACAATAACAATGTAAACTAATTGACTTTGATAAAAGTTATAAGTCATGCCTAACTAAGAAATAATTATGGAACCACTTGCCTCACCTATAACACTTGTAGAATTCTTAATAACTATTATACTACCTCAATGATTATCATGATATCACACTTGTTAAGTCATGCTTCTATAAAGCACCAAAGTATTAGTGAGCCACTTAAATTTTAAGTGACAAATGCAATTAAGAAGTGAAAAATGAGATTGAGGAAATTTGAAAAGGGGTTTGATGTCTAGACAAATTTTCAACATTTTATAAATTTAATAGACCATTCTTTTTGAAACTCAAGGAATGATATTAATTTATAGATTTACTATTAAAGATATCTATTAGGGTATAATGAAATTGAGTTTTCTTATCTTTTCATTTAAACAAGGAATCGACAACATATCCATCATTATCTCACCATAAGTTATGGGTTTGATTCAAGAAAGCTACCAATATAACCCACCTTTCCTCGATAAACTTGACCTAGAGTTAAGGAGAACAGCCACATGTGCAAGTTTCGAATTACCAATCTCAAGCTAGCAGATATCATTTAGTCTATCATTCATACCTTTAAAATTGAGTTCTCTTATTACAACACATTTAATTTTTATGTACTTTTTTATTAGATGGCAAATGGATTTGTGTCACTTGTTCATAGGTGTGGTTTAATGAAGTGAATGATTTGGTGATTTAGCTTTTTAGGGTTATGGGGTTTAAGCCCTAGGTTATTAAAGGTCTAAATATAGTAAATTAGGATAGAAATATGTAATAAATACAACCATTGATTTATAACATAATTAACTTAGTTTGACCTCCCTAAAAATAACAATAAATGATGTAATAATTACTTAGCTAGAAATTGACTGAGATAGGAGATCTAGAGGCTATAAAATGGGATAGGAGTTGTTTTGAGTGTCACAAACAAGATCTAGGTATCAAAATTCTTCTTGGATACTAGCACCCTAATAGGATAGTAGAGCCATATGGTGCTAGTGTCCTTGTTTTAGTGCTAGTGTCCTCTGTGTTGAACTATTTTGAGCTTCTGGTTACACCTGTGTTTGGGTCTATTAAAATTATTCCTATACACATGAGTTTTGGTCCTCTATAGGTGATCTATTTTGACTAATTTTATATAAAAACCCTAAACCTCAATTTTTTTGGGGCATCCAATTGGCACAAGTAGAAAAGTGTGTTGTTAGTGGGGTAGGTTAGACATCCTCAACATCCCACTATAATGGCAGTTGCCTACATATCAATACTCCAAAGAGGGATCAAACCTAATGTAATTCTGCCCACTTAATGTTGGTGTAAGTGCAAGTGAAGCTAGTATGAATGTTGATTTGATTCCTTTAAATGTTCTTTAGATTGGAAATCTGAGTAATCTGAGCTTAGAAAATTTGTAGATAGTTGTATACAAAAGTAGGGTAAAATAGGAATTGATAACCTTGATTGTGCACAACTTGTTTTGAGTTTATTTGTGTAATTTACATCTAATTTCCATTTAATGGATAAAGGGCTAAATCCATGTGTATATACCTTATATTGCTTGTGTGAGTCTTAAAATAGGTATAGGCAGATCCTAGGTGGTTATTCATTTGAAAATATATCCATTGATAATAGAAGGTAGGAAAAATACAATAGTGCCCAAATTGGGACACTGTGTTATGGGGCGCTACTATCCAAATTATAGCGCTAGTGTCCAAGTGGCAAAACGTGAGGCACTAGGGGATAGGATGTTAAAGTGAGGGTTTGGTGTTGATTTATGAATGTTTAGGGATGTGTGTGGCCCACATGAAGGTTAGATAAGTGTCTAAATAGGCCCTAAGATTGGTCCAGGGTTAAGCTAGAGATGAGTGGTCTCAAGTAACACTCTTACCACTAAAGTGTCATTTTTAGATGATTACATTGGGTTATTATACATGCCCCTTACCTGATATGAATATTAATAGTTGACTTTCAAAGTGATTGCACATTTATTCAAACTATTTGGTCCCATTATAAAGCTTCTTGCACATATATTCCAATGTATTTTATGACATTATGAGGCCTTGTAATCATTTTTTATTGACCTCCAAGATAATATCCATTGTATTAAAATCATATATTCTTTATTTTTATAGTTTTTTTGATTGATTAAATGAGGGTTAAAGGGGGAAATACTTATCTTATCAATATGTTTAGATTTTGAAATGAGTCAATTTAAATAATTCATATTTATATTTACATGATTGTACATGGTTTAGAGAAATTAGTAAGGTATAAACCTATCGATGGGCAGGTCATCTATTTTATTTTTATTAATTTCAATTTGGAATTTATAATTGTGTAGTATCATCTATTGGAGGGCCCTCATCCATTTAGGACATAATTTGGGGTCCCAATCCCAATACAAGTAATTCATTCTAATCACCAATAAGCTAATTTTACTACTACCTCGCATCATGAAAATTGTTGTCCCCTAATGTAATTTTTCTAACCATTTGTAGTTTGTTTTTTTTCTAAATTTACCTAGAGAGAGAGACATAGCCCAAAAAAGGGACATCAAAATGATTTAAATTTTTAAAATAATCTCAAAAATTTAACTTGTAGATACTAAAATATGGTATTAGACACATGTCAATGTCAGTCTTTACATATATTCCCCTTAAATGACTTGTGCATACAAATATGGCTCTTGTACACCCTTTTCTAACATCTACATATTTTCCTTGGGTTCAACCTTCCTGATTTATTGTCAGTCACCTATAATAATTCCCTAATATGTGTCTAACTTATTAAAAATATTAGTATTCATACCTTTAATATGAATCCATCAAACTTAGACACCTATGAAATTTTGCATGCATTTAACTCTGACAAACTTGTCTTCATTCCAAGTAACTATCATTTTTCAAATTTAAATTACCTTCATGGTTAAATATATATGTTTTTCATGTTGATGTCAACATAAATCACCTAAATATTCCCATATAAATACATAATAATTCTAATTCTAATACTTAACATCTTTATCCTTTCCTAATTCATATTGTTACAATATTCAATCCAAGTTGTTTCCTATTACCACTAGGTGCCAAAGGGCATGTATGACTCCTTTTTTCCCTTTTCATATACCTCAAGATTATCTTAGCTACCATATTACCCCCATTATTCACCCAAGGCTTATATTATATTCTACAATCCATATTGTCACTAGTAGAAGAGGTAGGGTGCCACACAATGCATGGTAGAATGGAGGTAGTCAACATATTCCCCCTCATATCCCTCCATCTCTCATGAGTCCATCCAATCAATCCATAGCGTATTATAGCATTGATAAACTTAAAATACCCATGCTAATATTTATAGCCTTGAATTACTAAATAAATCAAATTTTTTAAAAGGACATATTTTATGAGGCATTGCATGATAAAACTCTCCCAAATGATACATAACCTACATAATTTTCCTCCATTATGAATGCACTAATGGATATAAAATAATTCATATTATTTGAAAAAGAAGACTTCCCTACCAAACACACAATAGAGAAAAATCTTACATTGTTCATTCAAATGCAAATCAAAAGTAAATAAATCAAACATGTATTGATAGATAATAGACTAGGAATGAATATTTGAAACATAAACTTCTTACAAAAATTGGGTGTCAATATGGATACTATTTAAAAATTAAATTAAATCCTAAGATGATTTTATTTAAGTACTTGGATCAATATCATTAGATGTGACACTAGCATCTAAGACATTATCTACTCTATTTTTGGTCATGCCTAATCATCTACATTATAATTTATTTTTTATTTAACTTTGGATACATGATATTAAATTAGTACCATATACATTAAATATGTGTGTAAATTTCATTCATGATGGATATTTGTATACATGTCCCATAGACAATGACCCTTTTAAATATTGTAAAATGACACAATATATTAATGAGGGTAATTCACAATCAAATTTTATGCATTATTATAGAGTGCCTCCATCGCAACCTACCTCATTAGAAAAAAAATCATACATATAAGGTTAGATACTGAAGTAGATTAAATGATAAGGAGCCAATTATTACCATTGTAGACACTCCAATTTTATCATTTCATCTATCTATCTAACATACGAATTCAAATTCACTTTAGGGCATCTTAAGGTGGGATAATTCATCGTACTAAATCTATTTAATTATTATTTTGATCAATTTGATCTAGTGGATTTTAATCTATCAATCATTTACAAAAGGCTAGCTATGGAGATCATAACTGGTGGAGCCCACTTTTATGATGAAGGGGGCTCTATCATCGTTTATGGTAATGGTGTTTTATTAATATGTAATTACTCTATTTTTACCATACAATTATTTTTGTGCTTCTAGTTGTGACACATGGAAATATGGGGAGTAATTAGAGAGGCCCACATAGTGGATCCTTTGGATACTACATGGCCTACCACCATATCCTTGTTATTTATCCAATCCACAATGTAACCCAACTTGCATGCTAACCCAACTTGAGTTACCAACCCAACTCGCTTCATAACCCGAGTCGTATGCCAACCCAACTCGCATGGTAATTGTTTTACATCATAATCTAACTCATAGATAACTCAAGTAGAAGCTTCCAAACCAATTCACCAATTGTATAGACAAACTTAGCTTCAAGAATCTGAGCCAAACAAAATGTTCAAAGTTCATGGTTGAAGCCATAGTTATGATTAGTTTTAAAATCCTATATAAAGGCTTAATAAAACTTATATCCCATGAATGTGGGAAAATAAGCTTATTTGGTAAATGAATTATTGAGGGTATTGTTATAAAAAATAAAGAGTTCTCCATTGGAATGAATGGTGGAGGATGGTATATTATTAAGGAGGTACTGAGCCAACAAAAGATGCTTTTGGGTCATTAGTATGGCCTTCAATAATGAAGCAAGGGACCTGAATGGGCATGGAGCAAAGAATAACAATGGATATGCAGGATATGTTTGAGAATAGGGAAGCTTGTTTGATGGTGAAACTGAACTTGTGTATGGCTTAAAAGAAAAAGAAAAAGAAATTGGCAGAATAGATGCATGTTTGTAAAGGCCCATTAGGTTATGTCAAATTGTGCCATCAAGCCAAGAAGATATCGTATGGTTATCCTAAGGTAATAACACATAGAGAGTGAGTTGAGATTGAGAGAGTCTATTGTTTAAGCTTGTGTGTAGGGAGAATGGTGGCATCATGGTGATGGCCATTGACCATTATATACTATGTTTTGTTGTTTTAAGTGTATATTTATATATGCACAATCCCAAAATAATAGGGTCAAAGATGAACATGGTTAAATATTTTATTGATAGGGACATTTTTGTCTATGTAACTATCATTTCGTCCTTTATGATCAAATGGTTGAATGGCATAATTGACTACCTAATTAGACCATGCCAGATCTGAAAGAATACCTATTTATGAGGTGTTGGCATGATCTTATGACCATGATATAAGCCAGACCTATACATATATAATGGGCATCTTTGTTGGCTTTGTTAATAATTTGGATCAAGATTTTAATTACGTTCATAAGTATATGAAGCTAATTCGAGCCAGTAAGAGGAGACCTGAATCTGTCTCTTGGTTTATGGCATGAAGATTGTTTTAGGGCCCATTTGTCAAGACCGTTGAGCATGGTAACTATCAAAAAAATTGTTGAAGTGCCTTTGCTTTCATTTTTATATATAAATAGTCTAAGGACATTTACTTATTGCCACACTTGGTGAGATTATCCACAATTTTTGTAAAGTGGAGCTATATAGATATCTAGAGAGTTTGTGTTGAACTGGGTGTAGGCTGAGACATTATGAGTCATGCTCTTCTATTTACTAGTAAAGCCCATTAAGATCAAATATCCTATTCCTATAGTCTCGAATGAAGTCATTTGGGACTATTAAACAAAGTCCTTACCATCAGGAATTGAAAGTAAGTCTCTTCATTATGCAAACACACTGAACCATTGTCTTGTAGTTGGAAACTATAGAGGCATGGCAAAGATGCACTGAGTCAATTTGGTATCTGGTAAATTTTTGTGCATGCATACCTTATATTGCATAGTCTCAAATGGATATATATTTATATCTACTTTAATTATGAGAAGATAGTTAATGATCCATGGGTATATATGTATTTCCCACTATCCAAGGGTAGATGCAATCTTTCCATTACCAATTATTTAAAAACATAGAGACCTGTAGTAGAAAAGGAAGATATGTATGATGATTCTGTATTGATATAGAGACCCATAACTATAAGTTTTATTGCCTCTATTTTGTTTTAAGGCTTTGGCCCTAGAGTAATGTAGATAATTACAGAGGTTATTATTGGAGTTATAGATCTACTAGGACACAGAACACTCCTATTTAATATTATGCCCATTTAAGAATTTATAGATATACTCAAATGGAGAATTACCTGAATACATGGAGAAGGATGAACAAATGATGTAGATAGAGGAAAAATTTTTGTTAAATGAATTAGAGTCTTAAAATTATGTTTCAGCATCACATTTTAGGTTCCTTAAATCCACTTATGATGTAAGTTGAAAAGTGTATATTTACATCATTTTTTTATAAGGGATCAGATTACAATTAAGCAATCCTAGAGACATAGAACAAATTATGGGTGAACTTTGTTATCACTTTTGGTGTCATTTTCCCTTTTAGTTTATTATGTGTTTTGTTTTAATTCAGTTGCAAATGAATTGATAAAATACTAGAAATAAATATGGGAAGTTGAAAATGACACAAATCAAAAAAAAATTAAAATATAGGAAATGAATTTTATAGAGGTTTCTGATTATTTTAATTCATTCCTAGATTTCCATGACCAATTCTTTATATTTAGGGAATTGAGAATTCAGTATCCATTTTTAAAAAACCATTTTTTTATATGGTTTATGGATCAAATTTGGTATCAGAGCAAGTGATTATAGGACCTTGTTTCAGTTGTGATATACTTAAATTTAAAGTTTTTATCAAATTCTTGCTTTATGATTCTTCTTTTTTAGTTGACGATGCAGGAAGGCTAGTGTGAAGGGAAATTAGAAGGTGTTCCAATTCACTGGAAGAAGACAAGCTTCTAACAGTCAATATTCTAGAATCACTAGCCTTATAAGATCAAGGTAGATGAAGAACATGGCACTTTGACACTTGAAGTGTGAGATGGTTTTGTGAAAGGAACATCCTTTCTTCTTTGGAAATCATTTAGATAAAATGCAAGGCATTTTTATTAATGCACCTCCAAGAGTAATTAGTTATAATTTAAAAACTAGTCTTACACAGAGGGCATATTGAGGTATGGTTATGGTCTGATTTAATATTTGTATTGAAAAAATATTTTTAGCACTTGTTAACTAGTTGTGTAACCTTTATATTTTTGAATACTAATCATATTATGGATGCCTATGTCCTTGATTATAGGAATAAGTGAAAATAGTAGTTCCATGGTAAGATATGGAAATGGCAATAAGGAATTGTTCAGTATTGAATAGGTTATTGCACTTTGAGTTTTGAGTTTTTAACTGGTTCATAGATTTGTATGTCTCACAACTTTGTTAAGAGTTTTAGGTGCAAACATGATGTTTTTTAAGATACCAATAGTATACTAGCCAATACTCAATAGGTGCATTCCATAGCTTCTTCAAAGGTATAAATTATTCTCAAATGTAACTATGTTTGTACATTTTTAGTTTAATCCTTTGTGTAAGGTTGCTTTGGGACTAAAACATGTCTTTATTTGGAATTATTTTTAAATCCTTTTTTAAATATAACATGGATCATCTAACACTTTGAGATAGAGTTTAAAATATGAAACCACTACTATTCATTTGTGAAAACCATGAAAAGGTAACAACCCTTATTGGTTAAATGGTTCATTTGAATAGTTGATAAAGCATAACTATATAATAGAATAGTATGCTCTATTACTCTTCAAACACTATTTTATATATTTCCTAACTACTTTGATTAGAAAGGAATTTGATAATCTTGGTGTTGTGGAGGGATCTTATTGTTATCTCCTATTTGATTTTTCCATTGTGATAAGATTTAGAAACTAACTCAGTTGGATGAGTTGTGGAGGTATGAATAAGGGAGAAACCATATGGTGAAGGAAACCTTGAGACAAGTTTAAAATACTTGTTTTCTTCTTAATTTTAAATTATATTTTCTTACAATTACTTACAAATTTGTGAGTTTGTAAAGAATCTCTTGTTATGAAAATTATCCAAGATAACATTGGAATTTGACAAGTACAGGGAAAGATTTGAGGGACATAACAGTTAACTATGTTATTTATAGTTCTAGTAATTATGCTTTCAGGTATTGTGTATTAGTCATCTTAGGATATACAAATTTATTACATATATTTATACTTGATATCGTATACGTCTAAGTCCCACAATAATATTGGCAATGTTTGTATTACAAACTTTATATACACACATGTATATTTTCATTCATGTCATGTAGGTGTACTTTCAAAAGACCCATAGATGGGAAACATTTGTAAAAATGCAAGTATACAGATGTGCAATTTATTTTTAAATACTATAGGTGTATGTAGCACAATGAATTCCCTTGTGTGATAACAAGGAGAATACCTTAACCTTCATGCAGTGCAAGGTTGAGAGAAATATCCAGAGATTATGACCAAGTTGGGTAATAGGTCATTTGGTAGAATAGATATAGAGTTTATTTTTATTCTTCATATATAGGTTGTAATTACAGTTGGGTAGAAATCCATTTATCAAATAAAGTATGTGGACTTTTTGATACCAAAAGCCTCTTTGTGGAGAGGTTTGATCTAGAGGATTTTAATCTATCCATCATTCAAAAAAGATCATTTACAAAAGGTTAGCTACTTAGATCATAGCTGATGGAGCCCACTTTTATGATGAAGGGGAGCTCTACCTCCATGTATGGTAATGGTGTTTTATTGATTATATAATTACACTATTTTTACCATACAATTATTTATGTGCTTCTAGTTATGACACATGGCAGGATGGGGAAAAATTAGAGAGGCTCATGTGGTGGGTCCTCAAGCCACTACATGGCCTGCCACCATATCCTTGATATTTTTCCAAGACATAATGCAACCCAACTCACATGCTAACCCAACTTGAGTTACCAACCCAACTCACATGCCAACTTGACTCACATGGCAACCAACTTGCATGACAATCCAACTCATATCCAACTCAATTTGAAGCTTCCAAACCAACTCAAGAACCATATAACCAAAATTAGCTTCAAGAATCCAAACCAAACAAAAGGTTCAAATCTTACGGCCAAAGCCACATTTATAATTAATTTTAAAAGCCTATTTAAAGGCTTAATAAAACTTCTATCCTATAAATGCGGGAAAATAAGCTTATTTGGTAAATGACTTATCGATTTTAGAAGGGTATCATTGGCAAACAAATATTTTTTCATTAGAATGAATGGCAGAGGATGGTATATGGGTAAGTAAGTATCAAACTAGCAAAGGATTCATATTGGTTATTGGTATGGACTTCAGCCATGAAATAAGGGACCCAAATGGGTATGGAGAGAAGAACAAGAATGGATATGTGGGATCTGTTTAAGAATAGGTAAGTTCATTTGATGATGAAACCAAACCTATGTATGGCTTTAAAAAAATAAAAATAAAATGGTAGAATGAATGCTTGTTTGTAAAGGCTCATTAGGCTATGCCAAATCATGCCATCAAGTTAAGAAGATTTCATATGATTATCCTTAGGTAATAACACACAAAGTGGGAGCCAATCTTGAGGGAGTCAAGTATTTAAGCCTATGTGCAGGGAGAATGTTGGCATCATGGTGATGGCCATTGACCATAGTATACTATTTTTTGTTATTTTAAGTGTATATTTATATATACACAATCCTAAAACAATAGGGTCAAATATGAACTAAGTCAAATATTTTATTTATAGGGATGTTTTTATCTATGTAACTATCATTTTCTTCCTTTGTGATTGAATGGTCAAATGGTGTAGTTGACTACCTAATTAATCGAGGCTAGACATGGAAGAACACCTATTTGTGAGGTGTTGGCATGATCTTATGACCATGATACAAGCCAGACCTATACATATATAATGGGCATATTTATTGGCTTTGTTAAGCTTTTGGACTAGGCTTGCACCTATGTTTACAAGTATATGGAGCTGATCTGAGCTAGTAAGAGGAGACCTGAATCTATCTCTTGGGTTATGGTGTGAAGATTCTTTCATGGGCCCATTTTTCAAGATCATTGAGCATGGTAACTATCAAAAAAAAATGTTGAAGTTCCTTTACCTTCATTTTTTTACATAAATGGTCTGAGGGCATTTACCCATTGCCATGCTTGGTGGGATTATCTATAATTTTTTTAAAGTGGAGTTGTACAGATATCTAGATACTTTGTGTTGAACTGGTCATAGGCTAAGACATTATGGATTGTGTTCTTCTATTTGATAGTAAAGCTTGTGAAGATCAAATATCTTAATCCTATAGTCTCGAATGGAGTCACCTAGGACTATTAAACAAAGTCATTATCGTCAGGAAGTGAAAGTAAGTTTTTTCCTTATGTAGACACACTAAACCATTGTCACATGGTTGGAAGCTATGGAGGCATGGAAAAGATGCACCAAGTTGAGTTGGTATCTAGTAAAGTTTTATGCATGCATACCTTGTATTTTATAGTCTCTAATGGATATATATTTATCTTTTATTTTAATTACAAGAAGATATTTAACTATTTATTGGTATATATATTGCCCACTGTCTAAGGGTAAATGTAATCTTTCCATTATGGGTCATTTAAAAACATGGAGACCTATAGTAGACAAGGAATATATGTATGAAGATATGTATGATGATTCTATATTGATACAGAGACCTGTAACTATAAGTTTTATTGCCTTTATTTTATTTTAAGGCGTTGGCCTTGGAGGAATGTAGGAAATTACAAGGGTTATTATTGGAGTTACATATCTGTCAGGACATAAAATACTCCTATTTAATATTATTCCCATTTAATAATTTATAGATATACTTGAATGGAGAATTGCCTAAAAATATGGAAAAGGATGAACAGATGTTACAGACAGAGGAAAGATGTTTGTTGAATGAATCAAAGTCTTAAAATTCCTTTTTAGCATCACATTTCAAGTTCCTTAAATCCACTTATGATGTACTTTGAAAAGTGTATATTTGCATAATTTTTTTATAAAGGATTGGATTGTAGTTAAGCAATCTCGAAGACATAGCCCAAATTATGAGTGAACTCCATTATCACTTCTGGTGTCATTTTCCCTTTCAGTTTATTCTATATTTTGTTTTAATTCAATTACAAATGAATTGATAAAATACTATAAATAAATATTGGAAGTTGGAAATGACACAAATCAAAAAGTTTAAAATATGAGAAATGAATTTTACAGAGGTTTCTGGTTATTTTAATTCATTCCTAGATTTTTGTGACCAATTCTTTATATTTAGGGATGAGAATTAAGTATCCATTTTTAGAAAACCATTGTTTATATGGTTTATAGATCAAATTTTTCTAATCAATTATTTTATTCTAGTAAATTAACTAATTCCCCTTTATTGATCAATTAATACAATCAATTCCCCTTCTTTAAGTCATTATTCTAATCATATTCTCCACATTGTATTAATTAAATTGATCTTTGATTAATTTAATTAATCATTCTTTTAATTATAATTATATGCAAATAGAATTATAATTTCTTTTCAATTGTTAATTCCTCATTTTCCTTCCAAAAGTCATTTTCATTTAAGAAAGAATCTTGAAATTCTATGGAATATTCTTTTGTGAGCCAAGAAATTTACTAAATGAATTAATATGTGATTTAACTTTTTTGGGAATAATGGATTTGTATTCCTATTTTAGCTAATGGGTTGGATTAATAAATCAATACAGAATATAGAAATAATTATAGTCCTAATTTGTGTAATTATTTGTCTTTTTCACCTTTCTAAAAATAACAATAAATAGGAAGAAATATAACTTAGTTGGAAATAGTTTGCGATACCTGATACAGAGGCTGAAAATAGTAGTGTAGGATTGGGACAGTGTCATAAACCTACATTTGGATTTCATTCGGTAAAAGGATAGGAGCACCAAAAATAGGACACTTTGGTTTTCGGCACTATTCTCTACTCTTGTTGCTATTGTTTAAACTAGTCATAGAGACCTAAAACTTTTTGGGTATTTGTGATGTGTCTGTGAAAAATTGAGCACTGATTATAGATGTAACTTGCTAAGAGTTGATTTTGTCTTCAAACCCTAACCCTCCATTATGTTTGATGAAATGATATTTGAATCACTTGAAAAATATGGGGGTTAGTGTGTAAGATGCATTGAATGTGTAATCCACACCCCTTGTGTGGGCATGATACCTACATACCAATACTTTGAAGAGGGGTCAAGCCATATGTAGTTCTCTCACCTAGTGTGCTTTGTGCAATAGTGTGATGTGGATTCAAAAATGCCAAATTGAGAGTGATTGAGGTGGTTAGAGAATAGTATAAGGGTTTGAGTGTGTTTTCATCTATGTTGGGTGACTGTATGTAGAGAATAGGGAAGTTTGCCTCAGTGTTTTTTTTGTATTCTTGTTTGATTTTTAAGATTTGGTCACCTCCCTTTGTAAATGAGATTTGGATGGGATTTTATAGGGAATAATTGGTCATGGGTCAAATATATTCACATTAAGTTGACCTAATTAAGGATAAGAATTAGATGGAAATGATTGTTAGTTCTTAAAGTACAAATAGATATGAGCCCCAAAAATGGGACACCCTAGGGTCTGACATTGTAGTCCAAATATGGCATTCCTATCCTATAAGCTCAAGACCTGGGGGAATAGAATTGGCCTAGGAAATATATTCTAGCTGAGGTGGTATCATCATTTAGAAGGTTTTGGATGACCATATTTTAATGAGAAAAAATATTTTTATAAGGGTCACAATAGCATTCAAAAAAGATATATGAATAGGGTGTCACAAGCCACACTCAAACTATCAATTTAGACATTTTATATGACTATATTTACCCCCCTTTATTCTAGTGATGTAGAAAAGTAAAATACTAGGATAAAGGAAAAATAGAAAACATACCTAAACTTACCTATAAGGGTGAATCTCAAAAAGATGTGTGATGTTGAGTATGCATAGAGAGAGCACAACATGAAGCATAAATCTACTAGAGAAAACAAGGATTAGATCAGTTCTTACTAGACATGTTATGTCTAAAATAAGAACATACAAGGGTTGGATAAAAGAGAGAGGAAGAGAAAGGAATGAATACACCTCACCAGGTATGCAAACCAATATAAAACCTATTGTGATGTTGAGTGATGTTGAATGATGTTGGGTATGTGTTGTACCAAGAGTAATATCATGAATAGAGCTGAGTGCTCAATTCCTCAAAGGTGTCTCAATAATACAAAGGCTATCCCTTTGGTTCCATCATCTCCCACTAAGTGAAGCTATGTGATCATGCGTGTGTTAATCAATATTTGGACTATGTTTAATCCCTTTGAGTAGGTAGCTCAAGAATATAAAGGCTAGCTATTCCTTTGGCTCCATCATTGCCAACTATGTATTGAACTATGAATAAACACTGGTATGAATGTGTGTCATATGAGATGGGTCATGAAACCCATTAATTCTCTATAATCTGATAATGTGGCATGGATAGCCAAATTTATACTAAAAACTAGGCCAATCTTGGCCACTCCAAAAGGTGGAGATTAGGCTTGTATGAAAGCCACTTTTAAACCAAGAATTATATGAAAGCCACTAAAATGATGCCAACCACCTATAGATGGAATAAGGCATGCAACTACTAAGAATACCTAGGTAATACAATGAACTAAAAAGAAAAGAAAAGAAGTCAAATGTGCCACACATATTGCCCCCAATCATTAGTGTTTGTAACATAGATTCTAATTTAGAAGTTGTACCAATAGCCCAATTTGAAACTAGAAATGAGAGTTATCATGTTGTGCATGATGCCCCTCATATCTGGATACTCTGAGTGAAACTATATAAAAACTATTCAATCTAAACTAAAATATAGCTAACAAAACTATAACTGATCTTACCTTTTTCTTTGTTTCTGGAAATTTTGGGTTTTTGGCTATTTGGATAGGAGTGCTTAAAATAGGACACTTTGTTAACTAGTACTGTAGTCCAAATATAGTGCTCTTCTCCTTTACTATTTTGATGATTTTTCTATATTTGTCACTATTTTTCTAGTTTTTTCTTCCTATTTTGGGTTTTGATTATTGTTTTGAGTGTTTTAAAAATTTATTTTTGATCGGTAGAGGGCTCTGATCTCTATGATAAAACCCTTATTTGTTGCCCCCTATTTTGAGGGTAGGAAATGAAGAACCTACAATGACTACCCTTAGAATAAATAGCCCTATAATTGTGTTATGCTATAAAATATATGATATAGCTATGATAATAGAAAAGATGTCTCAAGATATAGCATAGTTTGTATTGGAGATTGTTAGATCAACATGGGTATGTTTAGATAGATGTAACAATGTAATAGCATGTGTATTATATTGAATTAAACCTAGAAATTTGGTTAGCTATTAGGTATTAGTTATCAATGAGTGATGGAGCATGATGTCTATCATGGCATCTAAGAAAGTAAGATAATGTATGATGTGCATTATAGCATTGCAAATAATTGAGAAGAAAATAAGCATGCAAATCAAGAAGTAACAAGCATAAAAAATAGTCCAAGGGGCCAATAAAACAAGGGAAATGGTCACATGTCACTCAAACTAGGAAAACAAGCATATAAATCATGTTCAAATTCCCATATACACTTATAATTGAAAATAGGCAAGGTTAGCATGAGGGCCACAACCACATAGAAGAGTGCAAGAAAAGGACATTGGAAAATGTCCTAAGGCACACATAAGATACAAAATAGGAACTAATAAATACAACCACATCTAGCTACTCAAAGCAATAAATGAAGGCATGTAAATTCTAGAAATACAATCGCATCTAACTAATCAAAGCAAGAAGTGAAAGTATGTAAAACATGTAGTACAAGACTATGTAGATGTTAATACATACACAAGTGTTATATGCTAGTGAGTATTGATATAATAATTTGTATAAGCTAGTAAGTAATGTAAATTAACATGATAACTAGAGTGTGTGGTGTAGGAATGACATAACCAGATAGTGTAGTCATGTAGAAGATGCCCTCAGTGGGTAGATATATCAATGTATGTCTCGAATGTAGAGGTAAGAT
Source organism: Torreya grandis (assembly GCA_037957365.1). Taxonomy (NCBI): domain Eukaryota; kingdom Viridiplantae; phylum Streptophyta; class Pinopsida; order Cupressales; family Taxaceae; genus Torreya; species Torreya grandis. The sequence goes on from JARHVA010007405.1 coordinate 662,016, forward strand.
GCCCCCTCAATGGGTAGATTAAAGCAATAAAGGAGATAGGTGTCATGACACACACTCAAATAAGATCAACTGAAGCATGTTAATGTAGATAAATTGACAAATAATAGCATATAAAAATAAAATGTAAGTCTAGCATGGTAGTAGAAATGTAAAGCATGGATAAGGCATATAGTTGAAAATATTTTTGGTGTTTTGAGTTATTTGAATGTTTTTATATTTTGACATGTTATATTGTTTTTGATATTTTGAAATATTTCTATGAACAAGTAATCATAAGGAAACTATGTACAAGAAAGTGAGAAGAGACTATATACAAGAAAGCGAAAAGAAACTATGTATAAGTAAGCTGAGAAAAAATGATACTAAATGATGAGTCTTGAAAGAGACTCCCTATCATGGTGTCCTATATCAAACCAAGGAATCATGCATGATTTTGAATCATGAGGTAATGGCTATGAATATGACTCTAAATATTTGGATTCATTGTCAGTATTTTGGAAATCATAATAACCTATATTGTTCCACTCATCATTATCATCTTGATTTTGAACCAATGGAATTCTAGTGTTGACTTTTATTGTATTTGGATATTATCCTTTGATAAATTATGTCTATAAATTATTTGCCTTAGGATGTTCAATAAATCCCAAACCTTGGTGACAAACATTATCAAGTACTAGAATAGGAGTGGTGATGCCTTGAGCATGCTTGTCCAACCCTTGACCTTGACAATCAAACTATTGTAGATATTTTTTACCAGACCCGTACTACTTTGAAAGTTGAGCCTCATTTTAGAGAGGTAGATTTGCATCTTTTTCATTCTTTACCTGTGCTTTTGGTACTATTTCTTTCTCTAATTTTTCTTCTTAATCCTTTTGTTGTTTTGAATTATGCTTTGGTAACCACTTTTGTATTGTTTCTAAATTTGACCCTTTGTGAATGTGTTCATGTGTCGTTATGGATTTCTTGATTGATTTACCTTGTATAGGGTCCTCATTAGCAATTATATTTTGTATATGTTTTTTCAATGCCAAACATGAATTTGTGTGATGCCCATGCATTATATGATATACACAATAATATTTAGATCTTCTCACTAGATGTAGAAGAGGTAGTTTGATTAACTTAGATTTAATCATTTCCCTTAGTACCTCTCTTAAAAATTTATTTTATCTTTGAATTATTTTTGAATCATTAGTTTTAGATTTACTTTGTTGTGATTTCTTGTTTTGATATATAACATTGCTTGTAACCAACTGACTAGGTGAAGGTGCACATACATGATTAGCACTAAGGTGCCGTTGAAGAGTTTGTATTATAATATGATTTTCCAGTGTTGTTATATTTTCATGTAATATATTATTCTACATTTTTAAATATAAAATTAACTTGCTCATATGGGTGATTTCATCCCTTAGAGTCTCACAAGTGCAAACCCTAGTTGCTTTCAATTGAACATGTAAGCTTATATGTTGAAAAGCATTTGAATAAGTTATAGGCTGAATGTATGCATTAGGAACAATAGTATAGACTACCTCACCTTTTGAAGGGGTGATAGCATAGACCTAGTTAGAGGGAAAGTAGTTATCACCCTTTTGGGAGAGAAGAGAAGGAAATTATTTCTTGTACATAAGATATGACATTGAAACTTGACATGTGGTTGTTATCTTATGCAATGGATCCTCTAATTATGTAAGGATTTTATTCTTAATTGAATTACACATAATAGAGAGATAGCATGTTAAATAAGTAATGAAATATGACATATATTTGAATTGGTTTTAAAATAACATGTACATATGTATTTATGTCATTTTTGAAATCATGCCAAATGAAAGGAAACAAGCATGTAAGAAAAACTAGAAAACTTTGCTTAAGCAAATCATGATTAATAAAATTGGAATATTCAGTCCAATGTGCAAAAAATCAAAAAAATTATTTCAAAATCATAGGCTAGGGTTTGAAAATATTAGGACTTAGTATAGGCAACTACGGTTTGAAAGAAATAATTTTTAAAATTATTATGGTAAATTTTAAAAATTAAATGTGAAAATATGATTTAAATATGTAGAAAAAAATCAAAAAAATACTTCTAAATTAGTAAATAATTTTCCTTAGGGTTTTTAGTTTTTTTGTGCACAAATGAAGTAAGTCGAGTTCACTAAATGATTTTATTTTTTTGAGAATAATGGAGTTTTATTTATATTTTAGTTAAGGGTCTGGATTAATAAATCAGTATAGAATATAACAATAATTACAATCTTAATTTGTGCAATTGTTTGTCTTTTTCACCTTTCTAAAAATAGCAATAAATAGGAAGAAATATAACTTAGCTAGAAATAGACTGAGATGTTGATATAGAGGATAAAAATGACTATGTAGGACTAGGATAGTGTCATCAACCTAAATCTAGCTTTCATTTGGTGAAAGGATAGGAGTGTAAAAAAAAGACACTTTAGTGTTTGGCACTATTGTTCACTCTTGATGCTATTGTCCAAACTAGTCACAAAGACCTAAAACTTTTTGAGTATTTAAGATGTGCCTGTGTGAGCCTACCTATAAAAAATCAAGAACTAATTATTGATAGAACTCACTATAGAGCTGATTTTATTTTTAAACCCTAACCCTCCATTATGCTTGATGAAACTGTATTTCAATCACTTGAGAAAGGGGGGTTAGTGTGTAAGATGCACTAAACATAGAATCCACACCCCTTGTGTGGCATGTTACCTATTGATTTAACCATTTTGAGAATATTGATGTATTATTCCTAATTTAGTTAAAGGGTCTGAGTAGTAAAATAAATAAATAAATATGTAATAATTAGGCTATTGATTTATATAATTTGACTATAATTTGAAATTTTCTAAAAATAGTAATAAGGGAAAGAAAACAAGACTTAGATGGAAACTAACTGATACGACTAAGACAAAGGCTAGAATTCACTATATAAGACTGAGACACTATCACAAATCAAGATCTAGTTTTTTCTTTTATGATTGGATAGTACTAAAAATAGGACACCCTGGGTTTCGTTGCTATAGTCCACTTATGTCATTGTTTTCTAAGAGACTTGAGCTTTCTAGGTTTTGTTTTCTATGTCTGTGAGACCCTACCTATGAAATTTTGACTATTGGATGTCCATAAAACTCCTTATAGAGCTGATCTTGTCTTCAAAACCTAGACTCCAGTGTGTTTTAACCAACTTTGAGAAAGAGAGAGGTGTTAGTGTGTGTAAGATTCATTAAATGTGTATCCACACCCCTTGTTTGGGCATGCTTCCTACATACCAATACTCCAAAGAGGGATCAATCCATATGTAGTTCTTCCACTTCATGTGCTTTATGTAATAGTGTGTATGAAAATGCAAAATGTTAAACTAAGTGTGCTTTAGGTGGCTAGGGACTGGTGTAAGGATTTAAATAAGCTAGAAATGGTATTAGATGGTTGTATGTAGAGAATAGGGAAATATGTTTGAGTAATCTTGCTTGCTTTGTGATATTTTCCAACCCCTTCTAAATAGACTTTAAATAGGATTTTATAAGGATCTATTGGTCATGGGTTGGATGTTCACATATTGGTTGACAAGAAGAGGGATAAGAATCAAAAGGAAATGATCGTTTGGACTCAAAATGTGATTGGATTGGAGCACCAAAAATGGGACACCCTATGGTCTGACACTATAGTCCAAGTTGGGTAATATTATCCTAAGCTAATAGGACTTTGGGGGGTGTATCTATCATGGAAAGAGTAGTCTAGATTAGCTAGGATCATGTCTGAAAGGTTATGGATGATTGGGAATCAGTGAAAATAATCCTATGAGGGTCATGAAAGAAAGCAAGAGGGATATATGGGATGGATGTCATAAATCACAATCAAGATACCAATTTTTTGCATTTTATATGACTACATTTGCCTCCCTTTTATTCTAGTGATGCAACAAAGTGAAATACTAAGATAAAGGAAAAATAGAAAGCATACCTGAACTTATTTGCAAGGGTGACACTCATGAAGCTATTATGATGTTGGGTGTACATAGAGAGATCATGATGTGAAGTTTGAATCTGTAAGAGAAAACAAAAATTAGATTAGTTATTACTACATATGTTATGTCTAAAATAAAAATGTACAAATCTAGGTAAGAGAGAGGAAGAGAAAAGAACAAATACACCTCACCAAGTATGCGAACCAATATAAAAATTATGATGCTAAGTGATGCTATATGATATTGAGTAGTGTTGAATGATGTTATACCAAGGGTAATATCATGAATGGAGCTGAGTGCTCAATTCCCCAAGAGTTGCTCAAGAATGTAAAGGCTAGCCCTTTGTCTCCATCATCTCTTACTAAGTGAAGCTAGGTGTTCATGCATGTTCTAATCAATGTTTGGACTATGTATCTAATCTCTCTGAGTATGTGGTTCAAGAATACAAAGGTTAGCTAGTCTTTTTGCTCCATTATATCTCTCTGAAGTGAAGCTATAAATTGAAACTGATATCAAATGTGTGTTGTATTAAATGTCTCCTAAAGCCCATAAATATTTTGTAATTTGAAAATGTTGGCATGGATAGTCGATTGTGTGATATAAACTAGTCCACTCTTAGCCACTCTAAAAGATGGATAGTAGGCTTGTATGAAAGCCTCTTTGAAACTAAGCACTAGGCTTATATGAAATCCATTTTGGAATTGTATAGGTTAGGATTGTATGAAAGCTACTCTAAAGTGATGCCAACCACCTGTAGATAGAGTAAGGCATGCAACTACTGAGAATACCTAGGTAATATGTTGAACTCAAAAAGAAAATAAAACAAATGTGTAGTGTACATTGCCCCTAATCACTAGTGTCTAGAACATGGATTCTGATATGGAAGTTGTATCAACTACCATATCTAAAACTGGAAGTAAGATCCATCATGCCATGCATGATTCCCCCTATATCTATATTCTCTAAGAAAAAGTGTACTAAAAACTACTAATTTTGAGTTGGTCTGAAAGTGCAAAACTATAGTTAAACCTACTTTTTTGCCTACTTCTAGAAAATATAGTTTTTTTTATTATTTAGATAAGAGCATTGAAAATAGAACACCCTAATGTTTGACAATATTATCCATGTCTAGTGTTCTTTTCCTTTGTTTAATTAAAAATTGTTATAGAATCATCACTATTTTCTAGTTTGGTTTGACCTTTGATTGTTGTTATGAGTGTTCTGAAACTAGTTTTTCAATTGGTATGAGCTTTGATCTTTGTGGTAAAACCCCTATTTGTTACCCCATCTTTTGAGGGTAGGAATGAAGACTTTATAATGACTATCCTTAGAAGAAAGAGCCTTGCATGTTTGTTATACTATGAAATACATGATATAGAAATGATAATTGACAAGATATCTCAAGATATAACATAGTTTGTAAAGTAAATTATTAGATCAACAGGGGTATACCTAGATAGATATAACAATGTAATAGTATGTGCAATACATTGAATTGAAAATATAACTATAAGTCTAGTTATTTGTTAGTTGGTATGGATGGATGGAGTATGATGTCCATCATGGCATCCAAGATAGCAAGATAATGCATGATGTGGTACATGGCATTGCAAACAACGAGAAACAAATAAGCAACAAGCACATAAGGCAAGAAGAAAGAAGTGTATAAGATTGGTTAAGGGGCCAAGTAAACAAGGGACATAGGTACATGTCACTCAAATTGGAAGGCAAGCATACAAGGCACGTTCAAATGCCACATACACATACATTTCAAAACAAGCAAGGTTGGCATGAAAGCCATAATCACATAGAAGATTATAGGAAAAGTACATTGGCAAATGTCCTAAGACACACACATGAATATAAGTAAAAGACATTGGCAAATGTCCTAAGGCACATATAGGAGATAAAATAGGGACTGAGAAATGCAATCAATCTAACTACGCAAAGAAAGAAAGGAAAGCATGTAAAAACTAGAAATACAACCACATCTAACTAATCAAAGCAAGAATGTGAAAGTATACAATATATGGTAATACAAGACAAGGTATATGCTAATAAATACATAAGTGTTATATACTAGTGAAATGTTGATAGATTAATATGTGTAAATTAGTAAATAATGTAGATCAACATGATAACTAGAGTGTGTGGTGTAGGAATGGCATAACCTAGATGGTGTAGTCATGTAGAAGATTCCCCAATAGGTATATATATCAATGTCTTTAATGTAGAAGTAAGATGCCCCCTCAATGGGTAGAGTAAAGCAATCAAAGGGTTGGATGTCACTAAACACACTCAAAGGATATGAACTCAAGCATGGTAATGTAGATAAATTGATAAACAAAAGTATAGAACAACAAATGTAAGTCTAGCATAGCAATAAAAATATAAAACATGGATAATGCATATAGTTAAAATGTTTTTGGTGTCTTGACGTATTTTAATGTTTTTAGAATTTTGATATATTTGAATTTTTTTGTGTTTTTGATATGTTTTATTTTTTTTTGTATTTTGAAATGTTATGAGCTATGTAAATTCAATCATATGAAGACTATGTACAAGTATTTAAAAATAAGATATATATAATTAATCATAAGAATATTATGTACAAGGAAAACTAAGAAACTATGTACAAGTAAATATAAGAAAGCTATGTACAAACATTGAAAAAAATGTTATATACGCATGTGAATAAATCAATATATACATGATGACATAAAAGACTAGGCTAGAGGGGGTAAAGGTTCTAAGGTTGGAGCTTGTTGGGTATAGAGATGGAGGAAGGGATCATGACCATCATCAAATGCCTCAAGATCATCATCATAAGTATCATCATATGTTGTAGAACTTGTGTATATGGTGTCATCCTATCGAAGGAAAACTAAAGTTTGTTCTAGTGGTGGAGATGTTGATTCTCCTCTTGGACATTTAGCTCTGGTAGCAGAGTGCTTTGATGGAAGTGGTGAAACTAGTGTTGGTGGTGTTATAATATTAATAATACCCTAAACCTATATTTTATCCAATATTTGTTGTAAATCTATATATGAGTTTGTATCATGGATTATGATCTTATTAAAAAGACAAAATGGGTGACCATCCTGTTGTAATAATCTACTAATAAATCTATGTCACACTGTAGGTAATATGATTAATCCATGATCAAGTAATATCTATAACATAATTTGTGGTTGATGTTGTGTGTTGCTTTCCTAAATATAAATGACTATATATATATATATATATATATATATATATATATATATATATATATATATATATATATATATATATATATATATATATCCATAGAGGTAACCATGTGAACTATATGTGTTGGGTGATCTATTTGTGGCTACAAATGTGGACTATATCCTATGAGTTTAGTACAAGATGTTAAGAGTGATGTAAAATGTGTAATGAGAGATCTAGAGTCATCTCGGTACTCTCCTAAGCCTATTGGTGTAAATATTAATCCACACAAATAGTCATTTATGAGTGTGGGTGTTGTATCATCATCTAAAGAATCCTAGGAATATATCAACATCTTGTACATATAGTAACTCAAAATTTACCACAAGGGGTAACTATGATATGGGAGTCTCATCAACTGTAGTAGTAGAAGACAATAGTGTTGTGAGAGTATATATAACTGATAAATTAACTTTATTTATATAATTAATTGGTACTATTGGAGCTTCTATCAATGAATGTATAATTGTAAGAGGTGTAGAATCATGACTGATAGAGTAGCTAGAATGGCTAAAGCTGTTATGACTAACTGAATATTTGGGGCTGAGGACACAACTATGAGTGGAGGAGTGTGAGAAGTGCTAGTCTTTCCAACCTCATATGTACATATCTAATAAATATAAATTTAATGAGGTGATGGCTAAACTATGATATGAGGTGTCCCATCTGGCAAAATAGTCAAATATGACTTTGTAGTTTGATAATATCTAAATGGATAGTTATTTATTGGACATGTGTATAGGTATCCTTCATGGAGAAATTTAACACATCGATGAAGAATAGGAACTTCCCACATATCATGTATCCATGGTCATACAATTAAAAGGTTATAATGAAGAGGACTTGGCATGACCTAGAGTTGTGTAGAGAGGGTTTTGGGTCCTACCATGATATCCAAAGTAATGGTGCCCAATGTCTATCACGGTATATCATCAAACCCTCTAATTTTATTATATGATTTTTACATGGATACCATATCCATGACTATGGTTTGTGAGAATGTAAAATTACATATATTAATTCTAGAACCACTATCAACTAGAACTCTCTTAACTATGTTGGTTTTGACTTGAGCTTGTATGAATAGTAGTAAATTTTAATCAATAATTGTCTGAGATGGCATGCCATCATGATCAAAAGTAATAGCATCTTCTATATTTTTTATCATGTTAACCAATAATACAAAATAAGAAGGCTTTGAATCAATGGGCATAGAAGTCTAAGTGAGTGCCTGATAGAGAATGTCCTTGAACACATTGGCTTTTTGAAGTATTTCTAACATGGAAATCTTAGCTGGTGTGTTTCTCAATTGATCAATAATATCATATGCCTTGTGTGGATATATATGTGATAGTGGGTTGGGCCTAGGATGGGAAGGAATGGGAGGGTGGCAAGGCTCCTGACTAGGTGGAGGAGGCATGGTGGCACATTGAGTAACAACTCTAACCACACTATCTTCTATCCTTATAGGACTAGTGCTAGTTATGGGAGGAGAGTGAAGATAATCTATAGGTCAAGGTGGTGGAGGGATAAAGGGTGTCAAATGGGCTCTCTAGTGATGGGTAATGACTTGGGGAAGAGTAAAATGGACCATGCATCATGACTCAACATGGGATAAAGGCTCCAAGGGAGGTGAAGAAAAAGGTATCTTAACATGCTTTTTAATAACTTTCTTAACATCATCCCATATTATAAAAAGCAAGCATGAAATGTAAAGAATTAATTTTTTTAGTAGCATATGGTAAACTTCATCATTCATGTGCATAATACGACCAATTATGGTCTCCTTATTATTTACAATAAATTTAAGAAAAAATTATAAATAAGTGAGATCCATTTTTGAAATTTGAATTTAGAATGTAAGGTGATATCTCAAAAGCAATAGGACTTAGTGTATGCAACTAGGGTTTGAAAGATGATTATTTTGAAAATTACTATGTAATTTTGAGATTTAAAGTGAATTTTTGAGTTAAATATGCTAGTAAAAAATCAGAAATTTATTGAAAATTTTGTGATTAAACGGGACCTAGTATATGCAACTAGGGTTTTGAAAAATAATTAATTTTGAAAATTACTATTGAATTTTTAAATTTGAAGTGTATTTCTAATTTAAATAAGCTAGTAAAAAATCAAAAAAATATTGGAAAATTACTGGGAAAAACTAGGACTTAGTATGGGAAACTAAGGTTTGAAAGAATTTTTTTTCAATTACTAAAAAAATTTAAAATTTAATGCAAATTTATGATTTTATTATGCAGGTAAAAAATCAAAAAAATATAAGAAAAATTAGTACAAAATTTACCCTATGGTTTCTAGGGTTTTTATGCATAAATAAAGTAAGTCGAGTTCACCAAATTATTTAACCTTTTTGGGAATATTGATGTATTATTCCTAATTTAGTTCAAGAGTTTGAGTAGTAAAATTAGTAAATAAATATACAATAATTAAGATATTGATTTATATAATTTGATTACAATTTGAAATTTTCTAAAAATAGTAATAAGGGAAAGAAAATAAGGCTTAGCTAGAAAGACAAAGGCTAGAATTCACTATGCAGGACTAAGATGCTATCACAAATAAGATCTGGCCTTCATTTTATGATTGGACATGAGTACCAAAAATAGGACACCCTACATTTTGGTGCTATAGTCTACTTCTACCACTATTGTTCAAGAGTCCTGAGCTTTTTGGGTTTTGTTCATTGTGTTTATGAGACCCTACCTATGAAATTTCAACTATTGGATGTGCACAAAACTCTCTATAAAATTGAATTTGTCTTCAAACCCTAGACTCCATTATGTTTTGACCAAATTTGATAAATATGGGGGGTTAGTGTGTGTAATATTCATTAAATGTGTATACATACCTCTTGTGTGGGCATGTTGCCTACATACCAATACTCTGAAGAGGGATCAAGCCATATGTAGTTCTCCCACTTAATGTGCTTTATGAAATAGTGTGTATGAAGATGCAAAATGCTGAATTGATTGTGTTTGAGGTGACTAGGGACTGGTGTAAGGATTTTAATAAGCTATAAATGGTATTGGATGGTTGTATGTAGAGAATAGGGAAATATACTTGAGTAGTCTTACTTGTATTCTTGTTTTATTTTTGATATTTGTCAACCCCTTCTAAATGAACTTTGAATGGGATTTTATAGGGATTTATTGGTCATGGGTTGGATGTGCTCACATTAGGTTGACAATAAGAGGGATAAGAATAAAAAGTAAATGGTCACTTGGGATTAAAATGTGATTGGATAGGATCACTAAAAATGGGACACCTTAGGGTCTAGCACTATGGTCCAAGTTAGGCACTATGGTCCAAGTTAGGCACTATTGTGTTGAGATAATAGAACCTAGGGATGGATCTATCATGGAAAGAGCAGTCTGGATCAGTTGGGATCAGATCTAGAAGGCTATAAATGATTGGGAATCATTTAAAATAAGCCTATGAGGGTCATGAAATCAAGTAGGAGGGACCTATCAGTTGGATTTCACAAATCACACTCAAGTTACTAATTTTTTACATTTTATATGACTATACCTACATACCAATACTCTGAAGAGGGATCAACCCATATGTAGTAATTACACCTAGTGTGCTTTACACAATAGTGTGATGTGGATGCAAAAATGAAAAATTGAGAGTGCTTAAGGTGACTAGGGATTGGTATGAGGGTTTGAGTGTCTTTATAGCTATGTTGGTTGACTATATGTAGAGAATAGGGAAGTTTGACTTAGTTCTTTATTGTATTCTTACTTGCTTTGTAAGATTTTGTCACTTCCCTTTGTAAATGAGATTTGTATGGGCTTTTATAAGGAATAATTGGTCATGGGTTAGATGTATTCATGTTAAGCTAACCTAATTAAGGATAAGAATCAAATGGAAATGATCAATGGGGCTCAAAGTGTAAATGGATAGGAGCGTTGAAAATAGGACACCTTAGGGTCCAGTGCTATAATCCAAACATGGTGCTCTTATCCTATAGGCTTGGGACCTATGGGAATAGGATTATCCTAAGAAATACAGTTTAACTGAGGTGATATCATTGTTAATAAGTTTTAGATGATTGATAATGAGCAAAAAGATGTCTAGAAGGGTCATAAGATCATGAAAAAAGGAGATATGGATAGGGTGTCACAAGCCACACTCAAACTACCAATTTGGATATTTTATATGACTATAATATGAAATATTATTATCTACCCTTCATCTTAGAGATAAGATGAAGGGCCCACAATGAATCTTTTGAGATATTTTAAGGGAATATTTCCAACCCTTTATCTTGGAAATAAGATAAAGGGCCTACATTGATTATCCATGTGCTTTATTAGGAATGATTCTCTACCCTTCATCTTGAAAACAAGATGAAGGACCCATAATGACTCTCACAAACATATTATGAGAATAATCATATACCCTTCATCTTAAAAACAAGATCAATGGCTCATATTAATCTTTCTTTGATATTTTCAGAGATCATCCTCCATCTTTCATTTTGAAATCCAAACCCTATAAAAATTTAAAGTAAAAAGTATAACAAATCAAAAGATAAAGATAAATAATTTTTCCAATGGTGAAAACCATGTAAGTGGCATCTTGGGTAAGTACCATGATGAAAATTGGTTTTCTGGCATCATGTGTAAATAATTTGTTGTCTACAAGTACTTTAACACTTGGGGACATCTTTGTATGCATTGAAAATCATTCTATTTCCATCATATTGACCATTTAATCTTGTCATAAACCATATTTTTTTCATCATACCCTGGTCATATTTTTCCTTCTTGAATTGATCTTAATAAGAAAGTTGAAGTTGTTTTGAGCCCTATTTTGGAAAATATCTTGGCATATCCTCTTAGTGACTTTGATAACTGGAAATATTGGTTACCACATAACATAGTCCTTGTAAACTCCTCATTCACTTATCATCCATTATTATCCAATTTGATCATCCCAATCTTACCATTTTTTATTACATCTCATCCTGGTGTTAGAACAAATTTTCCCCTTGCTAGTGATCCCTTGTGGGTATAATGATCCAAACACTCCTATACATTCAATCCATTCCATTCTTTCATCATTTTGTGAGTTTATTCCATGCTCTCATAATTTTTTGAGTGAAATTATTTTTCATCTCATAATTCTTCATTGAGTTAAGATGCCAAAAACTCAAATACATTCAAATTTTTCTAAAATCCTAAACATTCATAACCTTAAAACATCCAAAAATTAGAAAAGTCCAAAATCTCCAAAAAATTTATATGACCATAAAATACAAAAAACATTTATCTTTTCTTAGGTCTATTCAAATATCCTTGATCAATATTAATCAAATCGAATCAACTACCAATGGTATGTGTCCTTCCCAAATCCACCCTGTTTGGGTCAAAGTCAAATCAAATCGCTCTAATTCAAGCTCATCACTTCCACGCTATTTAGGTTAATTTTAATCATGAAACTTATTTTTAGATGTTTAATTATCACTTATTCCCCTTTAATTTACCCTTTCTTGGGGGCATCCATTCTAACCACCACTATTCCTAAGGCTTCACATGTGGATTTTGATTTGATCAAAGACAAGATTATTTTCTATTACTTTTTATTTTCATGTTTGAGTGTTTGCTTGTTTATTTAATTTTTTTATTTCCTTGACTTAGTCCATTGTTCCAAAAAGGTCATCATCATGGTTTCCCTTGTCATGCACTTATACTTGAGTCCATCCATTAGCATACATTAGCATTTTCATCATGGTTTTTATCATTGGTGTGTTATTATCAACTGTCTATTGAATCAGGGCTTAGTCATTATTCACATTGTGGCTAGTTCATCATAGTGTTTTATATAATGATATATATTATCATGTGTAAAATTAAAAATTAAGTCTCAAAAAAGTATATCCATGTCAATACTACAATCGTACATCTCTATCTATCTGATCCAATCATATGATTAACAAACATCATGATCACTATATAAATTCATCAAACTAATTCCACCATGTTTGAGGTGCATCATCATTTCAAGCATACAAATTCCATGCTTGGGGTAAATAAATTCATCATCATCATAAATCAAAGTGTGCAAGTTTTAGTTCAAGTGGCATAATCTTATCCAAAAGTTAATCTTCTCTTTCATTCTAGCTTCTTCCTCTCTTCTTCGAGAGTCCATCCATGTCCTTCATCCTTTCATTCCCTCTCAAAGTAGCATCATCTCTAACTAATTTCATTCAAATAATATCCTTATATTTACACTAAATCTCTCACACCTATCAGTTAGGAATGATGAAATTACAATGTCTATTATTCCATCATCTAATTTTTCATCTATCTTTTTGACTTTTCATTATTTGATAAGATGTTACATCATATACATATCACAATGTCTTCTCAAATAGGGTAAAATGTAGACACTCCATTTTTATCACTTTCATGTCAAAATTTAAAAATGGAATGACTTCTAAAAATTACATACAAAATGGTCTAAATTCATCTGTTCACATAACTTATGAGTTTGAATTTTCTTTGGGGCATATCTAGGTGGGATAATTCACATATTATATCTGTTAAATATCATTTTAGTCATTTTCTATTGTCAATTGTTATACTATGATAAATTAATTAATTTCCCTTCATTGATAAATTAATATAATCAGTTTCCCTTCTATAAATCATTCTTTTAATTGATTTCCTCACAACCATTAATGAGTAAAAAAGAAAGAACCACAAGCTAATGTTAAAAAAATAGATAATTCTATATCTTTTTTTAGTGGTCAATTCAAAAAATCCAAATTTAATAGTTACATATTACTATGATAGTGATGATAATGATAATGATATTCAAGATAATATAGATGATCATTTGTGCAAGCAAAATTTCAATCATATTGACTCATATGATTACTTATTTCATAATATATTTACACATAACAATCCAAGAGAGTATCAGGATAGTTCATATTCAAAGAGTATTGATAACTCAAAGGCTTGTACTCAAGAATAATCTATAGTGGAAAATAAAAGAAAATAAATATAGATAGTATACATAATCAAAATACAAATAGTTTTTACAATGTTATCTCACATCATGATTCTCATATGCTAAGTTCACAAACAAGGTAAATTTTTGTAAATTCAAATAATACTCAGGCACAAGAAAAATTATATATTTCAAACTATAAAGGTTTAGAGAAAAAATAAGTAAATAATGTGTAGTTTTTAAATACAAAACCTTTCACAACATTACAAGTAATGAGCATTTAGAATAACCCAAGCATCATATTACAAATGTTACTTGATAAAAACTTTATTCCATTACCAAATACTAGACATAGAACTATGGGATATCTATCACATTAGGAAGTCAAATCATATTATGATTACAATTGAATAATTAGGCATGGAATAAACAATTATATAGCATTACAATACAAAAATTAATAGTATAAGAATGATCATTAAGGTCATCAAAGTACATTAAGAATGATCACTATTAAATTATAACCAATATCAATACATAAATACAATAATAAAATGTCATAAGCATCCATGAAAATAAATATTGACTATTGTAACATACATTAAGGGTACATATCAATGACATATTCATATTGATGAAGACAAAGGTTGTTGACCCTAGATTCTGACAGGTTATGACAGCTAAATAGTCTAGTATGGTGCTTAATCATAAAAGTAGGACCACATGCACATATAACTAAGCAAACAAAATAAGGCACCTGGGACCATGTAAACATAGGAAACTATTGAAAAATTTATAGACGTAGATGGTGAGAGTAATTACTTGTATCTATCCTCTGACAGTCAACTGAGGGATAATATAAAATGGTGAATTATCTAGCATAGAATGGGACATATATTAACTTTTAGGGGATGGCATTGAGATACATTGTAGCATATAGAGTGTTTATAAGGATATAAAAGGTAGACAAGTAGTCTATTGAAGGAGACCTAGTTGTCCATAGGGAAAATGTTTTTGGATTGTTGACAATTAGCTAGTTGGCCATATGTAAAATATTGTCGGTTATTTGATAGAGAGATTTTTTAGCAAAAGAGAAATGTCATCAAAATATAGAGAGATTGTAAATTTAGTTTAGACATTTTAGTGCCATGATGCACCTTGCAACCATGAGTTGATAAGTAAATGATATGGTTATTATTGTTGGTTATATTGTTATATTTCTCATTATGGACATGGAATATTGCTAATATGTTTTAGACTAATGTTTTTATCATTGAAGTTATTATTATATTTTATTAATATATTTCCTTTGATAGGATCATTACTTAGGTAGAATAGTATTTATTTCATAACATTTAGTATATGTTTAATAGTTACCATGTGTTGATATAGTAGTATAGAATATATTGCAAGTATTCATGTGTGTACAAGTATGGGCATAAGATGAACATATTACGTCACCATTTCCAACTAACCCTGACCCATCTTAGTATCTCTTTGAACCTCAAGTGAGCATGTAGGGATAACTTGAGTGAAATGTTAGCATATTCAAAAAGTGTTTGGGAATGTATGTGTGGCATAATACTAGTGTGTATGACCAAATACTATTGTAGACATCCAATTCTTAACACCATTATGTTGAAATTGTCAATCTTACTCAAAATTTGTGCCAAAATCACTTAAATTTGCTAAATGGTTTGAGCTTGTCATATACAAGTGCTGATTTAGGCTAATGTATCCCTAAATGGGGCAAGGAATTTTATATAATTATTAACTTTGATCAAATCATTTCGAGTCAAAATGATGAAAATGAATTTTGGTACTCTAGATCACTCTTTATTATAAGTTAGAAGCATGTGACATGTACATGTGTTACTTTTTGTTGGAAATGTCCTAAATGGGATGATGGTCCATACGTAACTAACATCACCTTTTAATTCCTCTCTAGTCAAATTATGAACCAATAATATGACATTTTTACTAGTTTGATAAATGAAGTGCAACCAATTTTAGAAAAATTGATTAATCTTACTTAGGAAAATTAAACCAAAGTATGAGCTTAAGTAAGAATTCCATGGAAGTTATTGAATATTTCTTTATTGGAAATTGAATCCTATTATCTACATCATCAAATGACATCATTTTTGGAGTGGCATCCATAAGCCATAAATGCACCAAATATCAAGATTATGGCCTCCCATGCCTCTTTAATTCCCCTTCCTTCCAAATATTTATGAGGTTATTTATGGATATTATTTACATAATAGGATTAATTTATGGAAGCATATATTGATCTCAAGATGGACAGTCATGGTTGATCTTGATCAATTTGGAAAAGTTATAAATAAGAGGGCTAAGACCACTTTCATCAAGCTTCATTTATGTAAATTTATTATGTAGAATTCTCTCCACATGCCATTTGTGTGTGTTGTTTATAATGCTTAATTTGTAATAGGATAGCTTCAAGATAGGCATAACATTGATTTGCATATCATGAGCCTAGTTTTATTGGTGAGAAAGAGATGATGGAGGAGTTTGGCCTTGCATCATTATTGAAGACTTGAGCACTAAATAAATGGAAAAATCATGTTTTGAGCCACATTTGGGTGATGAGATGCTCTTGGTAATTTACTATATATGTGTTTTCTTTCATTTGCTCTTTATTGTCATTTGTCAACCCCATTTGAATAGGTTGGCTTAGATTGTTATGTTCTTATGCATTTTTTTTATTTTCATGACTAATGTTTGATTTAAACATATTTATAATCCATATCTAAATCTTGGCATTCCTGGTGGGACCACACAACCCATTAAAGCAAGGAGGACACTTTGGAAATCTTATAAAATCTAAAAAGTGTTTAAAAATCCTTAAAATCAAGTTTTTAGCATCATTTTCCTATGTTTTTTGTTGATACATAGGTCACACAGTGATTGACATCAATTCTGTGTAATCAGCATCAGTCTTGGCTAATTAGAATTACTTAGATTACAAGGAAAAACATGGGAAAAAACTATGTTTTTAGAGCTTTTCTCAAAATTATAGTTTGTCATTTTGGTTTATAAGTCTCTTTATGAATAAATATTTCATGATCCAAAAATTTTTTGGAGATTTTATCCTAACTTAGAATAACAAGTGTTTTTTATGAAAAAACTTTTTTGCCTAAGGGTTCACAAGTGATCATTATCGATCATTTTTTATCAACATTAGTTCTTTTATGACTGAAATCAGTCTTACTGCAACTAAAATCAGTCACTATTGACCAATGTCAGTCTTTGTGTGTAAAAATAGAGAACCCAAGAGCTAGTTTCTAAAACTTGTTTGTTTCATTATCAAAAGTGCTTCAAAGAAGGGGAAACTCTCTAACCTTTGCAAGACCTATGTGGAAAAGTGAAAAATTTTGAGCATGATTTAAGTCTTGAACCTTCCCTTTGGTGTTTAAAAGGAACTTATATGGTTTTTTTAATTTTTTGGTGAAGTTTTTGAAAACTAAGGCCAAGGGGCAAAGAATTTCAGTCAACATTTCAATTTGGTGCTTAGAACTAACATTCACTTAAATTTCAAGTTTTTTGAAAGTGTGTTGTTTTATGCAAAATCATCTATTGCTTGTTTTTTCTATGAGAAAAATAAAGAGTGCATGTATGCTCTCCCCTATATCCCCTTTAGGGAACTTGGGTGACCAAAAGTGCCTTTTCATTGTGATTATGCCTTAAGGCATGAAAACAAGTTTTCCTAGGCTGTCCCCAAAATCCATATGGTTTGGGTGATCTAAAAGCAACCTCTAAAGTCTTTTCACTTAGATCATTTATTTTATGCAATTTAGCTTGTGGAGAGGAGTTCATAGCCTCTTACACAAATTCTTTAGGGAAGCTTTGACCTATAGTTTCATATCCTAGAATTATTTCAACCCCACTCCATGGTAGGGTATATAAATTAGGGTATGCATACTGTGAGAGCTAGGCAGTTGAGCAACTAACCTCTCCTTTTTGTAATGAAAACCTAAGTCAGGTCTAGTTAACTAGAGGATTCCATTAAGTAGTACATAGATGGAATCACTATGAAAATAAATATACCCTTGCATATTAAGTTAATCAGTATGAACTCAATTGATGTGAGACATCTCTATCATTATCCATGTTGGGGACCATCTAGATGGTTGAAAAAATAATTTTTTGACAAACCCCACTTGCCACAGACATATTGTTGATGTAGGTGAGTACCCCAAAGGTCCATGTCACCATACAATCTCTTGGGAGATCGGGGGTGTAAAAACCCTACTACTTCATTCACTTTTATTTTTGGATTAACAATTAAAATCCTTCCAAAAACATGTATATAGATGGATTTCAATAATATGATGCAACTTTGTCAATTTAGGGTTTATGAAGATTATACTTATTTGTATTTATCTTTTCCTTTTATTTTCATGGTTATTAATTTGAATCTAAAACTTGTTTGTGAATAAAACATGTCATAGCCAAACACATTTTTTATCCACCATTTCTTGAATAAGGAGGCATTATGCTAGTCAAAACCAAATCATCTTTTTCCTTGTTCAAAACCTCATCTTAAAATTTTTTTTTCATATTATCTAAATAGTGTAGTTATGTTTCCCATTTGAGTCTAAACCATTTTTCAAAAATCTTTAAATCCTTCATTGATAATTCAAATTTAGAATTGTATCTTTCTAATTCCTAAATCAACATGCTAATTAGTTTTACCATTTGCACTTGGTTTGAGTTAACTTGGGTTCTATTTCCCATTTGGATTGAAGGTCCTTTATAGACTCATCATAATTTGATCATTATGAACTTAGGTCATCTCGTATGTCGATTACACTGTAAGTTATAGAACATATTTTATTATACCTCTTATTACCATGTGGCGGCATTGTGCTACATGTTTGGTCTTAGTTTTATACTTAATAATTCTTTCATGTTTTCACATCTTGAGTTTCTTAGTTCACATTGTCACCTTCCTAATCTGAATGGCTTTATTCTAATTTTCTAGTAGAAATGCATTGAATTTGAACTAGATTTTATAGTATTGAAGTATCTCTCAACATACATTTTGTGTACTAGTTTATACTTAGGTCTTTGAGTTATCATACCCTCTTCTAATTTATATGATTTCAACCCTACCTAAGGTTGAGTAATTTTATACACACATACTTCTAATTATGTGTTACTATGCCACTTCCTTTTTATTATAGTCTCATTGTTACCTTGTCACTTATTTGGAGAAATTTAAAACACATACCTTGTTTAAATGTTTAAAAAACATTTTCCAAATCTTTTCAAATGTAGAGAACAAAAAATTTTAAACATGGCTTTAAGGTACACTTGTAGTGGGGTCTTTTACATTCCTACTTATGAGGAGGAGCATTTCTATGATGGTCAAGACAATTCCATGGTATTTGAGGACATTCCCATAATCATAGGATCTGAAGAAGATTATATTGAATATCAACCACAAGAAGACAAGTATGAATCACTCCTAAGGTTGATTGAATCTAGTGTTATGTTTCCATTAGACTTTCTTATGGAATAATTACATACCTTGGTTAGGGTAGAGTAACAACAGCAAGAACAATTCCTCGCTAATATTGCTAAAACAAACTTTACTTCTTATAGTAAAGGAAAATAATTCCTCATAGAGTCAAAGCCTAATAATCAAGATCTTATTACATATATCAAAAATATAATTCAATTATATGCATACCAACTTATCATGGATTTAATAGACTTTTTAGTTACTATTTCAATACATAGTGATGCTTCTAATGAACAAAGGAATGTGGTTGCACCAATGCAACATACTTTAGTTGAGAACACAACAACAATGGATCAAAATGTCTCAATCAAACAACCTAAGGCCCAATAGGTTATACAACATGTTTTGATAGACATGAATCATATATTTTTCAATCATCAATAACCTCTTATTCCTTTATAAAACCAAGGACCAAAACATTCAGTGTGCATTGAAGAAATTATCCAAAATAATTTGGCTAGTTCGACTCAACCAACATATACTTTGGTGAATAGACCATGAACTCCCCAAAATCAATAGAAAACCTATAATTCAAAGCAAAAAACTTTAGGGAATCTTTATAAACCCAGGAATCAACAACTCACTTGACTCAAGGAGCAAACCAAATCAAAGTTGTAGATCATAGGGTGTATATCCCCAATAAATCCATACAACAAGGGAACATACCACCCCAATAGAATTATATTCCACCCATGAATGCACCAAACATGCAAGAGTGCAATTCTATGAAAGGGATTATGTCATGCTTGGAGATAGGAAATAGAATCAAGAAGTACAAATTTGATGAGATATGTCCATATCCATTTGATTTATGTATTTTCCAATTCCCCTTTTTTCCTCACTTTGACGTACCCAAATTAGATAAATACAAAGTAAAAGGTGAACCTCATGAACGCATTCAGGGATTCTTTATATTATGCCAAGAGGTAGCATATAATAAAATTTTATTGCTTTGATTGGTTTCATGAATTTTAGCGGGACAAGATTTAGATTGGCTACTTAAGTTACCCAAGGGATTAGTTATAAATTGGAATTATTTATCTAAAAATTTCATCAACCATTTCTTGTATAACATTGAGCATGAATTGATCATTAATGAATTTTGTAAAGCCAAATAATGAGATGGAGAAATATTCATAGCATATCTACAATGGTGGAGAGAATTAGTTGGTTGCTTTCAACATAATTTTCCAAACAAATATTTGGTGGACATATTTACACAAAACTTACACCCTGAGGTCAAGCATAATCTACAACTTGCTTGCATAAACACATTTGAAGAGATTATAAACAAGGGTGTCCATATTGAGAAGGCACTTATTACAAAAGGCCTTGTTAAGAATTATTCATATGGTCAAACATCAAATCAAACTTAATCTCCTAGTTAAATAGTTACAACAAAGAAACCTAAGATTTTTAACAAGAACAAGATCATGGTTGGAAATAGTGTGTATCAATCAAGAGACGTATAAATGTTACAGGCCCCATTGGCTCCAAATATATAATTAGCTCCACCTAATCCACCAGCTAATTTGTAAAAATTTCCTCCATGAAGGACATTTCACAATCAATTCAAGGTCTTTATAAAATTAGGAAAGCCTATTGAGGCAGTGTTTTAAAATCTCATAGTAGCTAATTTGATTATATTGCCTAACCAAGGTTATTTCCTATAGATCAACCCAAGCCATATTGGTATAAGGAAAATAAATTTTACAAATTTCATCATGTTGTTGGTCACAGTGTTTATTGTTGCATCCAATTATAATACCTTATTGAACATTTGATCAAGAGTGGCAAATTTGAGATCAAACTTGCTCCATAGGACACTAATCAAGATATGGGAATCTTCCAAGATCCATTTCCTTGAAATAATCAACAACCACCAAGGAACAATCAAAACCAATGATAGAATCAGTGGTAGAATCAACATCAAGGTCAAAATTGTAATCAACATGATCATAATCAAGATCACAATACCCATGTTAATAATCTGGGTTACAACAACATGCCTTACGACTATAATAATATATTGGGAAGTATTTTTTCCAACCACATTACCACTATTACTATTAAATCCCATGAACCATCCCATACTCCTTGTAGTATTGGACCCATTATTATAAGGTCAACACCCTCTCCCTCTAGTAATGTCATGTCAAGTTCATGCAATTCTATTGTGCCTCCATTTGCATGGGTTAATATTTATTGACATCATCCTTCCTCTAATTATAATGGCTCCTTACAAACTCAAAATTGATCTAATACAACTAGATTCCTATGATTCACCCTCTAAGTCCCTTTTCTTTCATCTTATAATTATAATGGCTCTTTTCCACCTCTAGATTGCATAATCATAATTATATGCTCATAAGTTACTCTTCAGATCCCTTTGCCCTCTTCTTCCAATACTAAACCCAATGTGAACATTATGCCTTTGGATGAAAATCCAAAAACTATGCCAACTAAGGCCAAACCATCTCAACCTACTATTGAAAATCCTTATAGTCTATTGGAACAATTGAGTAAAACCCCTATGCAAATTTCTATTCTGGATATTTTGTGTATGTCTGAAGTCCATAGAACTATTTTGAACAATCTTTTACAAGAAAAAACTATTCCTAAATACATTAATCCTAAATAGTTCCAAAAATTAGTAAGACATTTATCTTCATTTCAACAGCTCACATTTGATCCAAAAGACATGTCTACCCTAGGTCTTAGCCATAATAACCCATTATATATTGAGGTCATCATTGAAAACCATAAGATCAAGTAGGTTCTTATAGATAATGGTTTAGGGTAGAACATAGTGTCCCTCAAATTGGTATAGATATTGGGCTACACTATGAAGGGCATTCAGCTAAATATGGTCACCATAAAGCTTATGACAATGCTAAGAGGGAATCTTCTAGTACAATCTATTTGTCAGTTATTATTGGGTATGTTTCCCATCACACATTATTACTTATTATGGATATTGAGTTGCCTTATAGCATACATTTCAGTCATCCTTAGATCCATGAAGTATAGGTTGTCCCATCCACTTTGCATTAGTGCCTTAAGTTTACCCATGATGGGATCGAGGTCACAATCCCCACTGACCTATAGCCTTATTAGTATAGGAAACACCTAGAGGTTGAGTTCTAAAATTATAAATATTGTCCTAGTTCTAAATTCATTGCAAATAAGAATAAGAAAATAGTTTCACATCCACCAAAATATAATTATATCAACCCTAGTGACCTCATGTCCACTTTGATTGATCCATTTCTCGTATCTCTTGCAAAATAAGTTGTTATAGAAGACGTGGGCATTTCCACATACCGTCTTAAGGATGTCTTATATGTTGCTAAGTTTTTAAAGTCTCCTAAAACATTTGGTAAACCCAAACCTTCCAAAATCCCTAATAGACCCAACTTGATCTAGAAATATAAGAAATAACAATCGAAACCATCTATTGTATTTGTACTTGCTAGTTTGCCAAAACAGGATCAAGAGGCTTTCTCTGAAGGAGACTAGTTATATTTTGATGGCATTGTTGATTTCTTTTAGAATATAAAATATCATATCCCTAATCATATCATGGATAATTTTGATTCTACAATAAAAGTCTAAGGCCTATGAGTGTAAGGAATCTTGGAACCTTTATTATCTAGAGTACCTAATTTGAATCATGGTCTCAGATTTATACTGCCTAAGGGTGACTCATGACTTTCAATGGTGATTCTTCTAAATTGACTATGGATGAGACTCATGTTATCAATGTAATGTCCCATTATATCCTTTTCAATGAGCTTGTTGACTCAGACTTATTTGATTCAACTGTCATTATTACCTTAACACCTTATTATTCCCTATGCCTTTGCCATCCTGAACTCATTGATTGGGACTAGAAAATTTTGGTCATATGCCTTGATGAATTCTAGAATGAAGAATAAATTATATAATACATGAGCCTAAGAGATGTATTTCCCATTAGTGATCACAAATAAGGATTTAATTTTTTATCAGTTCTTTCTACCTACTTTGGAGAGTAGGCAAACTTTCTTGGTCATAACAAAGATAAAACATTGAGATCTTTGAGTGAAAACCTCTTTGAGGCACTCATTGATCAGGGATAAAGTAAATAAAAATGCAAGCCCTTGAGTGAAAATATATTTTAGGCACTCTTGGATGACAAATTTTACTCATCCCTAAAGGATGCACAAGATCTATCAGGACCTATTTCTATATCTAGTATAAGCATCTTTTCAGAACAACAACAAATTTTTAAGCATCTTGCTCTTGAGTTTCCTAAGATATTTGCTAGTTGGCCATTACCTAATTTTTTATATTTAAATTTGTCACATTATCCAAAGCTTTGGAAAGAATTAAAAAATTGTAGAAGAATAAGATGATCATGATCACACATTGCCTACTATTCTTGAAGATGGATCTACACTTTTTGTAGAAAACATAATTGAAGTGAACCTGGGAACATATGAGGATCCAAAAATTGTTTATCTTGAATATTCCCTTATTGAATTAAAACATTAACACATTATATCCATTTGTAATGATTTCATTGATATTTTTGCATGGGCATATTTAGACATGTTAGGCTTAAACCCTCACTTGGTTGTGCATCAAGTTGTTGTTCATCCATATGCCAAGCCAATTAAGTAGAAATTGAGAAAGATGCATCCATGGATTAATCTTTTAGTAAAATCTAAATTGAATAAATATTAGGAGTAAGTTTCATTAGACCACTATACTATTCCAAGTGGATATCAAACATAGTTCTAGTCAGCAAAAAGCCATAGGGTATACATCTTTGTACTAATTTTAGAGATATCAAAAAATCATGCCCCAAAGATGATTTTCCTCTACCAAACATTGACATAATAATTTATTTTACTATTGGGTAAGAGATGTTATCCCTCATAGATGGATTTTTTGGATACAATCAAATTAAGATAGCCTAAGAAGATCAACATAAGACTGTGTTCACCACTCCATGGGGAACATTTTGTTACCAAGTCATGTCATTTGGCTTGAATAATGTTGGACCCAATTATCAACATGTTATGATTATCATCTTCCATGATATGATGTATGATATTACTGAGGAATAAGTTGATAACATTCTAGCAAAATCAAGGACACGTGTTAGACATCCTGATGTTCTACAAAGAATATTTGAGAGGATTCATGAATATAAAGTATGCCTAAATCCTAAGAAGTGTGTCTTTGGCATCACTTCATGGAAATTTATAGGGTTCATTATATCAAAAATAAGGATCAAATTTGACCCTAAAAATGTCAAGGCCATTGTAGAAATGCCTCCACCTTCAAATATTAAATAGCTCTAAATCTTATAGGGAAAGATCCAATCTATATGTAGGTTCATTTCTCAACTGGTAGATAAGTGACACACATTTACTCATCTATTGAATAGATGGGTCACGTTTCAATAGGATGAATATTTTCAATTAGCATTTGTGAATCTCAATACATATTTGACCAACCTGCTAGTTTTGAGACTACCAACACCTGGACAACCACTGCCTCTTTACATTTTAGAAACTGAACATGCATCAAGGGAACTTTTGGCCCAACATGATGATCAAGGTAAATAACATGAAATTTATTAATTAAGCCACACATTTGTGGCTTATGAACATAATTATATGCCTATTGAGAAGGTGTGTTTGGCTATGGTGTTCACATCCCAAAATTTGTGGCATTATATGCTGAACAAAAAAATAATTATTATTGCTAACGTGGATCCTCTCAAATTTTTAATATCCAAAATAGATCTCACAGGTCACATGGCTAAATGGGTTATGCTCTTAAGCAAGTTTGATGTTGAGTATCAGAATCAAAAAGTTATTAAAAGGTAGGTTATTGTTAATCAACTTATAGAATCCCCTATTATACACACTCAACCACTCAAATTTTAATTTTTAGATGATTCTATCATGATAGTGGAGAAAGTGTAGCCTGAGCTTGAATAGTGGAAACTTTATTTTGATGGTTCCTTCACATCTAGAAGATCTAGAGCTGGCATATTATTGATTAAATTTTAAGGGGATTTGATTCCCAAAGCATTTCATATCAATTTTCATTTTACTAATATTATGGTTGAGTATGAGGAATTGATTACAAGACTTCATCTTAACATACAGTGGAATATCCAGCATCTAATGGTCTATGGTGATTCCCAATTGATCATCAATCAAACCGCTAATTAGTATTAAACTAGAGGTGACAAGCTTGTTCCTTACAATTAAATCATGGATAATCTAAAAGTTCATTTTAAATATCTATAGTTTGAACAAGTACCAAGGGCTAACAATAGATCTACCGATGTAATGGAGATAATTGGGTCTATGATACATATTGATATTAGTGCTAAAGAGTGTCAATTTCTCATTGAAAATATTCCTTAGCCTTTACATGTCTTGCCAAATTTAGAAAGAACATGCACCATTACTAGTCCCAATCACCCACCTGAACTACCTTGGTATCAATATTTTTATAATTATTTCCATGATCATGTTTTGCCACCTGACCTATCCAACAATTGATAAAAATTATTCCTTCACTACATAGTTCATTATACCCTTTGTAGAAACATGCTTTATTGTAAACGCTATGATGGAATGTTACTTCATTGTTTATTTTTGGGATAATTCAATGTTAGGAATAAAGTGAATGTAAAATAGATTTCTAAACCACCATAAAATCATAAAACTAGATTTTAAATGTGTGAAAATCAAATTTAATTATGCAGAAACAATTCCTTCAAGCCATTGTATAATATGAAAGCATAAAATGGAGAGAATAAAACCAATAAAAAAACAAAAAATAGGTATATCATGGTTCACCTAGTGCGAGCTACATCCACCAAGAAAGTCCTCAAATAAATCAGTAATCTGAAAGAAGATTACAATGAACTTTCACAGAGATAGAAAAAATCTCCTATAGAAAATGTTGCATAAAAAGTTGCAATTTCACCTTCACCTGCACTTTTATATATCTCACAATATGCTAAACCACACCTTTTAAATGAACACCTATAGTTTTCAAAACACCCACACTTTTGACTCTGTCTCCCAAAAGCCACACATAAAAATACAAATATCAACAACCTCTCATAGGTCACACCACACCCTTTATAAATAGAAAATGGTGTGGAAAACATCCTCCCAAGAGAAAACTTGTCATTCTCTCCTAGGATAGGCTCTATCTACAAGATGACATGCCATTTCCACCTTTCAAATCATATCTAAAATGTCCTTAGAGGAGGAACATGTCATTCCTCTCCAAATGGCACAACTTCCAATGTGGAAGTCCAACCCACTTCCATAATACATCAAGAAATTATTAAATACTACATTTAATAATTTTTCTCCTCCTAATGCATCATAGAAATAAGTAAATACAACATTTAATAATTTCTCCTAATGCATCATGAAAATCATTAAATACATCATTTAATAATTTTCTCCTAATGCATTATAGAGATATTAAATAAACAATTAGTTCCCTAGAACAAGGAAATCAATCCCACTTCCAACAAATATGGAAGAATACATGAAAAATTATTAAATAAACATTTAATAACTTTCACCCACATGAGGACCAAATGAAAAATGTGCTTCCCACATCCTTAGCTCTCTCTAGGCCCCCAAAGTGTACCAACAAGGTCATGTGATGGCCCCAAATGGCTCCACACTCAATAATCTCCCACTTGGAGACCTTTTCTCCTGAAAAAAATCTATCACTGCTCCATGACCACTAAATCCAACCAAATATAAACATAGTCTCAACTTGTCTAATGTGACCACCTTGGTCATCATATCCACAAGATTCTAGCTAGTATGAATCTTTTCCAACTTCACCAAGTTCTCCTCTAAAGCTGTCCTAATGAAGTGATAACATAACTAAATATGTTTCATCCTTGAGTGGATAGTGGATTTCTTTGCCAAATGAATAGCACTCTGACTATTATTGTGTAGTCTCCCAACTTCTTGCTCATGCCCCAACTCTCAAAACAACTCCTATAGCCAAATCATCACCTTGATAGCCTCTATGGTAGCAACATAATATGCCTCTACGGTTAACAAAGCCACAACCTTCTGTATCCTATAAATCTAACTAGCCATTATATCTCTAATAGTAAATATGTATCCTATCATACTCCTCATACTATCAATATCCCCTACCATATTTGATTCCACATAACCATGCAAAGTGGTATCTGATCTACCATAATATAATGCAACATCAATGGTTCCTCTCAAATATCAAATAATCCATTTCACTACCTACCAATGCTCATAACTGGGATCAGTCATATACCTGCTTATAACTCCCACTACATGGGAAATATCTAGCCTAGTAAAAACCATGGCATACATCAAGCTACCAACTACAAAATAATAAGGTACCTTGGGCATCTTAAGATTTTTAGATTCTATCTTGGGACACTACTCCTTTGATAATCTAAAGTGGCCTGCCAAAGGAGTACCAATAGATTTAACATCCAACATACTAAATCTTTCCAAGACTTTCCTCACATCTTCTAATTGGGATAAATCTAGCTTCCTCTCCTTCTTGTCATGAGTAATCATCATACCAAGGATTTGCTTTGCAGCACCCAAATCCTTCATAGCAAAGGAGTCACTAAGTTGTTTCTTAAGCATATGAATATGTTGTATGTTTTTTCCTACAACTAACATGTCATCCATATACAAGCATAAAATAATAAGGGAACCATCATCAAAATGTTTTATGTACACATAATGGTTAGAATTATACCTTTGATATTATTGATCCAACATAAAATAATAAAATTATTATACCGTTATCGTGGAGCTTATTTCAATCTATACAAGCTCTTATTTAATCTGCACACATAGTTCTCCTTCACTTTGACCTCATATCCCTATGGCTACTTCATATACAACTCTTCATCCAAATCACCATGAAGAAAAGTAATTTTCACATCTAACTATTCTAAGTGCAAATCCTCAACTGCAACTAAACTAAGCATAGTCTTAATAGAAGTCATTTTTATAATAGGAGAGAAAATATCATCAAAATCAATACCTAATTTTTCTACAAACCCCTTGATGACCATCCTAGCTTTATACCTTTTTATCCCTTGATCCTCTTCTTTTATTCTAAAGATCCATATGTTTGGCAATACACTCTTTCCTTTGGGTAGCATTACCAAATCCCATGTTTGGTTCTCCATGAGAGATCTATGCTCTTCATCCATGGCTTATTCCCATTTCAACCTGGCATCTACCTATATTGCTTCCTCATAACACTTTGGTTCTCCATTTT